>JAEQBH010000581.1:0-197952 GCA_016808115.1 Tetrastigma voinierianum
AAGCATTTTTTACCTCGATTATTACTTTTCCTAAGTGAAAATTGGATTTCGATGTGCAAAGCTTGATTTTGGCACGGTTTAGCAAAACCGCAGATGTGTATTCGATTTCCGGTCGGATGTATTTGGTTGTGCGCCAGCGAGGTTATGGATATTATTAACTATAACTATGGTGACAATTGGGGTTCGATCCCAGTATATATTTATATAATTAGTCGCCCTCACACATTCGGTATATAGTTAGCGACTTAGTACGCATGCTTGATGAGGTGTAGTTCCAGGAGTTGTCAAGGCATTTTGGATCAGGGGTTCCATTATGCTATATGATCATGTGTTCAGGACCATCTTAAGCGAGATTAGTGTTCGAGGTTCACTACCGATGCCGGGTCCAGGGTTAGAGGCATCACTTCTAGAATTATGGTACTTGATTTCCAAGATAGCACTTTTCGATATTAACCACCACCGGAATAGCTTTCAAGCAGCGGTAAATAGTTTAACAGCTTTTCAAAGAAGATAATTCAGTTTTCGCACAAATCAAGAGCGTAAACAAGCTTCAAATGGGCCAGTAAATAGTTTTTAACAGCTTAAATGGTTTACAAGAAAAACTCGCTTCATAAACAATTTACAACCATTTCTCGTACAGATTTTCTCATATTGGGAGGCAAGTACAAAACAAACAGACAAGAGATTTAGAACTTATAAGACTCACTCGGAGTCTGTCGTCTACGCTTCTATTTTAAAATAATTTTTCAAAAGTGTGTGTCGGTTTAAAGACCTTCTGTGATCCTTAGTCCTAAACGCCGTGTTGTGATTATATATAAGATAAGGTGTAAATTAACACAGTAAAAGTTAAAATGTGACATTTTGTATATGTAAATATCGTTTGTAAAATATGCATGCATGGTTTTGAGAAAACAGGTTGCGATAAAATTATGTTGGATTGATACTTATCTTATATTTTGATGAGGACCAGAGGTCCTTTATGATTGTAGTTGGATTTTGGAAAATATTGGGAGTATTTTTTTTTATATACAGGTGATTTTGTATTTTGGGCTTGACCACCGTGCAAATAAGAGGTCATCGGGATTTTGCAGTCTAAAGGTGATTTTGATAGAAAAGTGAAAAAACAATTTATAACCCATGTTTTCCAAATATAGTTTCAGCTTACTTACTAGCTTCATGGTAACTTGTCACCGAGCGAGCTTGGTCGAGGTTACCGTGGAGCGTTTCTGCATTTCCCGTCACTAGAAGGGGTCTCACATGCCTCTAAATGTTGATAGAGTAAAGAAAGAAGATAGGGTAAAAAAAACCCTGGACAGTCAAGTTCTTATCAACACCAAAGTAAGAAATTCAAGGGACCACATGGTTTTAATCAGCCTACAGCTCAGGGATCGGCTCAGGCTATCGGTAGTAAGACTATTCTACCGGAACCATCAGTTGCTAGCGCACTAGGAGGTCCTTTAAGAGGACCAACTCCTCTTTATTGCAAACATTGTAGGAGGAAACATAAAGGAGAGTGTTGGAGATTAACAGGTGCTTGTTTGGTATGTGGATCCAATGAGCACAAAGTGAAAGATTGTCCTAGAGCTCGTTTGTTCATAGCACCCCAGACTAGGGTACAGTTTCAGTAGTATAGAAGAGCAACAAGGACAACAAGAGTGTTGCATCACTGAGTGCACAGAGACAAGCAAATACGCACTATGTAGACAAGATGCTCGTGTTCCAGCTGTGCATATGGTAAATGAAGGCAAAGTGAAGAGAAAGATGCACTGATGTGATAGTTGGTACTTATATCTTTGAGACTATCAGACATACATTGATAGATCCGTGTTCAACCTAATCTACATTTGTACTACCATTCCAGTTTGAGTAGTTTACCGAAGAGTAAATATATATGATTATTTTGGTGACAAATCCACTTGGGCATAGTGTCGTCAGGAATAGAGTTTACGTAGAGATCGCTCACAGAGTACGCAGAGTATGAGTTTCCGGAGATTTGATCGAAGTGTCATGATTTAGAGAGTTTGATGTGATATTGGGATGACTGGTTGTCTCTGACACCAAGTGGTAGTTGATCAGAGAATAAAGAGAGTGACCTTAAGGACACCGAGTGGCGAGGAAGTGACTTTTATTGGCGAGAGGTCGAACCACTCTCTAATGTGATATCCGTCGCTACTACTAGAATGATAGTTCGAAAGGGGTGTGAAGCCTACTTGGCGTATGTGATAGATACGAAAAAGGCGGAGCCTAGTTTATCAAACATCCTTATAGTTTGTGATTACCCGGATGTGTTTCCAGAGGAATTTCAGGGGTTGCCTCCACAGAGAGAGATTGAGTTTGCAATTGACGTTGTTTCGGGTGCCACTCCGGCATCCACTACACCGTATAAAATGGCTCCAGTAGAGTTAAAAAAATTGAAAAACGGGTGCAAGTTGTTAGAAGGGATTTATTCGTTCGAGTGTTATCTATAAGGGCTCTAGTGCTCTTTGTTAAGAAGAAAGATGAATTTTATAGGTTGTGTGTGGCTATAGATAAGCTGAATAGATGTGAGTGAAGAACAAATATCATTACCCGGGATAGATGACTTGTTGACGGTTGAAAAATTAAGTGTCTTTTCGAAAATTGACTTGCGATCTAGGTATCATCGATTCTAAGGATTAAGGATCACGGATGTGTGATACGTTATGGACGGCCTGGAGTTCCTTGTAATGCCGTTTGGGTTGAAAATAAATGCAGCGGCACAGAAAATGGACTTAATAGATGATGTTTTCCAGCCGTATGTATATCAGTTTGTCATGGTGTTTATAGATGACATCTTGTGACTACCAAAGGATGGGAAGATCATGATACACCTTGGTGTCTTTTAGAAACCTTGAGAAGAACAATTATGGCAGCGAGCAAATTTGAATTTTGGTTGAGAAAGTGTCTTCTTTGACATTATATCGAAGAAGGAATTAGTGGATCCGAAAGAAGATGGTGATTCTTGAATGGAAAAGACCACAGCTGCCACGAGGTGCGTAGTTTCTGGGGATTAGGGTTACTCTGAAGGTTGAATTGGGGTTTTTCGATGGCTGCGACCAGATGTGGTGCTCCAAAGTAATGTGAGATTTAAGTGGAGTGAAAAGTGTCAAGCTGGACTTTGAAAGGTTGAAAGCATTCTTAAGCTGAGGCACCGGTTCTTACCTTTCGGCCCCTTTCTGATAAGAATACATGATTTTAGTGATGCTTCATTAAATGGACTTGGGTGTGTCCTTGTAAGAGGGAGTAAAGTGGTAAAGCGTGCTTCAGAAACGATTGAAGCCGACGAAAGAACTACCTACGCATGATTTAAGTGTATCATTATTCGCATTGAAATATGGAGACACTATGCTATGGAAAAGTGTTTCATCTACACCCAATCACAAAAGTCTTAAGTGTTGCCTCGCAAAGAGGAAACTAACTTGAGACAACGTAGATGGATGGAATTAATCAAGGACTATGATTGTATGATTGATTATCATCACGGGAAGCTGATATGTAGCGGATCTTTTCACAGTAGAAGTCGATGCTGGCAGCTTGACGTTGAATGCTCATTGTCATTGCTCCAGGACAACGATGCAATAGTGAAGGTGTGCAAAACTGGTTTGTGTCAGTACTAAAGGCACAAAGAATGATGAAAATTGCTACAATTGTAATCGAGAATAGAGTGGGAAGAAAGCTGAGTTCTATTGAAAGATGATGGATTCTTGTACTATAAGTCAGGTTGTGTACCCAGATGATGAATTGAAGAAATCCATGTAAAAAGAGGCACACGGTGGATCTTTTTCTATACATCGATAACACACAAATGTCGAGTTTAAGACTTCACTCTGGTGGTCGAGAATGAAAGAGATGTATCGGGCACTTGACCAATTAACATGGTGTGTCAAAAAGTGAGCGAACATCAAGTTCATAGGGATTATTGCGGCTATTAAATATCGAATGGAAATGGGATGAATCCTGATGGATTTTGTGGGCGGGTTCTGGGTGCAGGAAGGAAGCATGATTCGATTTGGGTTGCATGGTGGCGTAGATTAACCTAAGTCAAAGCTCACTTCATACCGGTGAGAACTGACTATTCCTTATTAATTTGGCAAAGCTTTACATAAAGGGAAATAGTTAGGTTACATGGGATTAATGTCGATCATTTGAATAGGGTCAGGAGTTTCTCGAGATTTTACAGGGAAAGTTGAAGAGGCTTTGGGTGCAGAGCTAAATTTCAGCACAGCGTTCCACCCACAAACGGATGGACAATTAGAAAGAGTGATCGACAATGAGGGTAGTTGGGATAGACACATTCTTCTGTTGAATTTATTGTATATGTTAAGCCAGTCGAGTGTGGAATGGCACTTGGAGCTCTCTGTGAAATACGAACACCATTGTATTTATTTGAGTTAAGCAAGAAGATAATTGGCGATTTGGTTCAAAGGCGAGGAAAAGAGTGAAAATGATTAGAGAAGATTGAAAGTGGCCACGGATAGACAAAATCCTACAGACAGCAGGAAGAAAGGATATTTGATATGGTCAGTAGCGTGTTTTGAAGTATAAGCCTTAGAAGAAGGTAATGAGATTTGGGAAAAAGGACAAGTTGAGCTTTGGTCCATTCAGACCATGAGGTGATAGAGAAAATTAGGTCAGTGCTTATAAGATTAAGCTTTACCTCCACAGGTTGGAAAGATTCATAATGTTTTCCATGTGTCAATGTTAAGAAGAAGGAGGTCTGAGGTCATATCGCCATGTGATCTCTTCGGATGCTATTGAGCTTAGATTGGATTTGGCCCCGATATGAAGAAGAGCTGATGAGATCTTGGCTCGAAAAGTGAAAAAGAGTTGTAGAAGCGAATTCCATTGGCAAAAAGTGTTGTGAAACCCACAAGCCCAGAAACCTGTGAAACAATACCTCAAGCTGTTCAATGAAAGGTAATTTCGAGGATGAAATTCTTTTAGGAGGAGGACATAACGCCTGAAAATACCTAACAATTTTATAACATGTTCGAGGTGTAAATAAATTATATTATATTTTCGAGTTTAAATGTAAAAGCGAAAAAATGATAATGTAAGAACCCGATCGCGCCTCGTACTGACTCGACCGGTGGATCGAATCAGATATGGAAGCCTTATTGCTCACTTTCATTTCCAATCCAAATACAAAAAAAAAAAAATCAATACAAATGTGAATACATTTCAATATAAGCATTTCAAATATCTCATTAGGTATCACGTAAAAATATACGTGGCATTTTGAAACTAAACTATTTATGGAAGGCCATCATTTTGGGATAACTCCCACATTTGTACCATCATTTACAAAATTTATCAGAGTTTTCAATATAAAAAACATTTACAAAATAGGATAAAGTTTAACTCTCACAAGATACTTTATCTGAAAATGGAGTCAATTCAATTTCATGCATCGTCTTGTGAGTTTTACTTATCCTCTAATGGCTTTGACGTTGGCTCTGTGCTTATGCGGTCTTCACTCTTGTACCTGACTCACTCGATACACAGTTGATAAAAACAACACCTAAACATTTTCATGCTTAGTGGTTACATCTGAGTTCTATTCTCTCTTCATTTCATTTTAAATTGGAAACATGCAATATTTATAAAACAATGCTTTTGTACAATTTTCAATGACAAAATGCGATTACAATATGTATCTATATATTTATTCAATGAATCAATTACAATTCATTTAATTCATCTCAGCTATACCATTTTCCTTCGGCGAAAAAGAAAAAAAATCATTCAAAGCACCATCGTGCACTTTTCAATCTCATTATCATTTTGCCCTTATCGGGTGCCTATGCTTTGGTGCAGGATGTGAATCACCGGCCACGGTCGGCCCCAGACGGGCCAGTATATATATAAAAATATATATATACTCGGTTGAGTAATACATTCTGCAAAGCTGTCTCGTTGGGCGCTCTGGTTAGTATGCACCACAATAGTACGTTTATTGACTCTTAATGATATACCAATTTATCCTTAACTTTCGAATTCTAACGGTTAACATTCTTTTAGGGCATTAAAATCATTCAATACAATTTACAATAGTATATATACATTTGTATGCAAATAGAACATTTTCACATTCATACAATTTTCTTTATACCCAAATTCGTTTTACAAGCAATTGTTTCAAATCACTTAAAACAAATCATTTCAAACACAAATAAATATGCACTTTCTTTTCAATCATTTCCAAATTCATATTTAAGTAATTATTCAAATATTTTAAATAGAGAGAGTTGAACAATAATCGTCTCTTTGATTCCAATCTTCGAAATCTCGACTTCAATGCGGGCTTTCCTCCTCGTCAACCCCTATTTAAATACAATGAGAATCACATATTAGTTGGTTATTCTAGGAGTTCTATTTTCAATAGGAATTGGAATCATCTCATTTGGATAACCCAAACTCAAGTTACGACATTTTAATGCGAACTAGTCGATATACTTGACTCCTTTGGATCACCCATTGTTTTTCAATTTTTGGGGTCTTAAATCCATAAATTGGTAATGGTTCATTCACTCATTTGAGGATATGGTTCTAAGGTTTCTTCTCCAATTGGAATCATCCAATTTGGATCACCAAAACTCAAGTTATTGCATTTTACATCTAGACTACTCTAATTTGCAAAAAAGAATCTGCACATAACTCCACTTTGACAGATTTCTAAGCACTTTGGGGTTACAATTTAATTACACTTCCTCCAAGTAAATTATTTCCCTATAAGTCTAGTTTACCAATAATTTTGAATCATTCAATTTGGATGCGTGAAACTCAACTTATGGCCAAAACACCACAACTACACCCAAAACATAGCATGCCATGAGCTGCAGACTCACCTTTAAGCCCATATTTGGGAGCCTTAGTGCTATAATTTGCTCCTGGTACCTTCTATACATTTGTAACCCTATCTCTTATAGTTCTTTACCAATTAGAATCACTTAATTTTGATGATTATAACTTAATCTATAGCCAAAACAAAAACAGGGGTTTTGACAAAATTTTGACAACATTTCTTTTGAAAACCCAATATTTCCCTTTTACAAACATTCCTCAAAACCAATCCAAACCAATACCAATCAACAATGCACTTCAAAACTCAACCCAACACAACCCCAAAACTGATCTACAACCAATCAAAATCACTTTTACATAAGGTTAGGGTTTTTTCCCAAATCCAAACACAAGAAAAAGAGGTTAAGGTTTAGTTTTTCTTACCTTTAAGTTCTTCTTCTCTTTTCTTTCTTCTTCCTCCTTCTTGATCACTTCATCTCTTGTTTACATGGAGAAGAAATCTCCAGCAATGGCTTCTCCTTCTTCTCTCTCAATCCATGTCTCTCTTTCTCTCCAAACCCAAAATGCAAATGAGTTATGCCCTTTCTGAGGCAAATTTGGTCTTAAGTCAAATCCTTCACTGAGCCTTGTTTAGCTCTGCTGTCAAATTCTCGTTATTCATTTAAAGCTTCATTTCACATTCCATTTCATTTCATTCATGTATTTTTAATACTACGCTCATAGATTTTAAGGCCTTGGATTAATTTTAACTGATGCTTACTAAATTCTTTAAAAACTATTGTAAATTTTTTGGGTTGTATATTTTTGTTCTTAGGATTTAAATTTAGGAAGATTCTCATTACTTTATTTTTATACCTAAACATGTTCTAGAAATTGTTGGGAGTATTTTTAAAACATTCTGAGATAAAAACAGGAAATTTTAAGGGAACTAAATAAATTTAGTAAGAATGTCAAATGAGGATCTAAGGGTCATAAATGAGTAATAAGTGCCAAGTATAAATGAGATGAAATGAAGGAGAAATGAAATTGAAATGAAGCTTTAAAATGAAAAAAAATGAAATGATGAATTAGTGTGTAGTCAAGCGTGGCACCCAGGTCATGTAATGGACAAAGACCAATTTTTGTCTTTAGATATAGCCCACATTTTAGGCAAGAGGATAGGAGAAATTTGCACACTACGGTTGAGAAGAAAGAGAAGACTTGGTGATTTTGATTTTCCTCTATAGGATCAAAGTTTAGGTGATCAAGAAAGAAGAAGAAGAAGATTGAAAGAGATTTAAGGTAAGTAAACCAAAACTTCAACCCCCGTTTCTTATTATGCGGGTTGAAACCCAAATTTGAATAGAAGTGTTTTAGCTGGTTGCTCTAAGTTGTTTTGGTTGTTTGATTGGTTGGTCCTCAAATGAGAATTTTTGTATAAAGAAATGTTGGTTTTAGGAAGATGCTATCTTTGTTTCCAAAACCCATGTTTTGTTTACAGCCCATAAACTTGATCGTGCTCATCCGAATTGAGATATTCAAACTTTTAGGTAAACTAAACTTCTAGGAGAATAAATCTCCCTGAAATATGTGTATTCAAATTTGGATCCCATTAGACCTAAAATTCGTCAAAGTGAGGCTCTTTGTTTTAGGTCGGTGAGGTTCTTCGATCTGATTTTGGTGTTTGGAAGCAGATTTGGTATTTAAGAGTAATAACTTGGCCATCGCTCATTGAATTGATGATTCAAATTTCTAAATAAATTAGACTTCTAAGAACAAATCTCCACCTTGAAATAAGATGTACATCCAAATTTGGATCCCATTAAACTGAGGAAAATTCGTCAATGAGGCATATCGATGCCTAAAAGTGATAAAAATGTCTAAGGATGAGGAAATGGGGAAAAATGAAAGACGATGTCTTTGGAAAGGAGTCAGGTAGAAATAAGACCTAAATAGAAACCTTAGAATACCCAACTAATATATGATTATCATTTGTGATGGATTAGGGATTTGCGAGGAAAAGAAAGCCAGGGTTGAGGTCGAGATTCAAATACGGGAATCAAGAGACTGACAATCTTTGGTTTGTTCTCCTTCTCTCTAATTCCAAAACTGTTTTGAATGATTACAAAATGATTTGAATTATTTGAAGCAGATTTATAGAAAAAGCATATTGATTTGTTTTAATTAATTTGAGGCAATTGATTGTGAAATGGTTACGCCTTACGAAAAATTGGAGTATTGAAAATAAATTGTTTGTATAAATGTACATACTATCTTGTATTTGCTATGTAGATAATTTGAGCGGCCTTAATAGAGATGTTAACCATTAAATTCAGTTAGAATATAATGTTGGTATACCAATAAGGGTCAAATTAGTAGTCTTCTGACGAGCGTAATGATGTCTTTGACCACCCTATCCGGGGTCAGTTGACAACCCGTCAACCTGCGAGCACATGGTCATCGGTGTCCCAATATCACCTCATTTGTCTCAAACTATATTGAGACCTATTCACATATTTAATTTACAAATATACAAAAATATATGATAGACTATTTAATCAATGATCCGTTCTGATCGCACCCTCTGTAAAGGTATACATAAACTATATATGGCTCTCATCCCATATCTTTTGGTCGACCACACCTTATTTGGACAGTACTTGAAAGGGGTCCCACGGCGAGGTTAGCAAAGTCAGTGAGATAATCTCTACAAGGGTTCTCCCACCTAAAAGCACTTTTATGCAATGGCATACGTAAACATCGATCACATTTCATACAATTTATACAACATTATATGAATGTTCGTGTGTATACGCAGAGATCTTGACCCTCATACTCACAACCTAGGACCCCGAATGACTCCCTCACACTGGAATGCCAAGTGTGAAAGAAGCCAGTCGTGGTGTTTAGCAGTGACTCAACCCGGTAGACTGACCCTCCCGATCTTTAATTTATCAAATCATGATTTTCTTTGCTTGTTTTTCTTTTGTGGGCCACGGATTTTTGGGTTTCTGAGGCCTTATGCCTTCCAGCGTTCGCGAAACTACGTCGCGAGAATCATACAGCAGAATAACATTTGGGTCTTTCACCGCACAGGGGATACACTCGACTTGCTTCCCCGAAACATGTAATTTATCATTTTGATCCAACACACCTCAGTGAGTCTCAACCTTGGACTTTGTCCATTTTAGAGCTCCACGGCCCATTCACCAACACGTGAATGCTGATACCGTGCGAAGAAGAGCAGAGAGCGGCGGGCTGCGATGTGACCGTGCATATGAAATGTATAATCTTTAATGCATTTTCCTTCATATTTACATGTATATATGAGTGCTACATGAATATTAATACACCATGGATAATTATAATTTTTACATATAATTTAGATCCATGCAATCTATGTTAATACATCAAATAGCATATACTAACATGATACTTTTCACATAGCATTTTATTCACATAAGCCATAACACACCTGTGAGTGCAATCTTGGACCCATCCAACGGGGGTACCTCGAGTCCCTTCCTGGCTTATAGACAGTTTGGTTCCATGCCTGCATCGCACCACAGCCGTTCCATGACTAAACGAATAATGTCATACAACCTTCCTTAGGATAAATCATGGTAATTCCTACCCAATACAATAGCCTCTGGCATGTCCTTGAAATGGTCCTTCTCCAAAGAGCACGGCTATTTACATCTTCACAACGAAGCAAGCGCACTTGGTAGAAAAACGCCGGTTTCAGCAAGGTTATGATCAACTACTACCCTCCACAGGCACATTGATGAAATCTTGACTCTAGGGCCATAGAATCAAACACCCAAAGCGGAGTTTGAATGAATAAATGATTATGACCTCTACGGTTGGAGGTCTTACGCAGATAGCCAACCCTACAGGCGACACTAATAGACAGCCCTAAGCGATATTAGCCTAGCCGGCGGCCCCAGAGCCACTGCCCTCCACAGTAACATGGCTTTAATCTTGACTCAATGGGCTTCCATAGAAAGCAAGAACACCCGAAATGGAGTTAGTTGAGAAGTTATGGCCATCAAAGTTTGGAAGCCAACAATGGGGAAAATGACAATTGTGTATCTGCAGATTAGCACTTTTCACTTAAGCTTTGGATGAATTTTTGAAACCCTGAAGGGTTCCCCGATTTGGATATACCTATTTTAAGGAGACATGTTCTCCTATAAGTCTAGTTTACCCAGAAATTTGAATCAATCAATTCGGGTGAGTGATGGCCAAGTTATGGCCAAAACACAGCCATGGGGTCGAAGGGGAAAACTAGACAGCACCTCTCGGAATCAAGCCACATAAAAACCAGTCATGACGATTCAGAAAACCGGCCACAACAAAGTCCAACATACATTTTCCAGCAGTCAGACCAAAAGCCGGTTCGGCTCTGGAATAGCAAAAGCAGTCTGGACTATTCAAAAAGCAGTCATAAATTCTTACCATTTGAGTCTCATCATCTTTGAGACTAAATCCTGTGACTAATCTAACCTTGAAACAACCCATTACCATTATATGGCACAGGGTAAAATAAACCCGAGTAGGAAAATTCCCTCACGTATGATTTTGTGAAACTCAAGTTTTAATTAATCGCACGTAGGTGTATTGCGTGCACCAACTAGTCTTGAGTTTGTCAAACTTACGTATGCGGGAAATCTTGCATATTTCTTCATTTCTTAAACACTGCTTTCTTTTATCTCACGAACACTTTCTCTTTGTTTTGCTTTTTCTTTTCATCTTACTTTTCTTTTCCTTTCCCTATTTCTCATCTCATTTTACCATTTCTTTTCTACTGTCATTTTCTCTTGCATTTTCTCCCCTCTTTGAATTGCCATTGACCGAATTGGTCAAGGGAGGCAATTTCAATCCTCCTTTCCTCAAGCCAACTTATGTAGCCTTGAATTTTCTCCTTTATTGCTTTGTTCTTATTTCTTTTTATTGCGTAGCGCTTTGTGTATTCATTGTAGTAATCAGCTTTTAAATAGACCATGTGGATTTTCAGGAAGTGTCATTTCTCTTGGGTCTTAAATGTGACATCACTAAACCATGCCTTGTGTCATCAAATGTGTTTTCATCACCAACGTCGGTCCAAACATCTTCGGAATCAAAGCAGGTCGTAGTACAGCTAGATTTATGTCTGAATTCAACGATTGAAATCTGTTTCGTCGTAGATATCTAGAAAAATTATGGGTTTTCTACGTCTATTTTCTGAATTTTGAAAATTTAAATTTTCAGTTTCCACAGTCCTCTGTGATCAGTAGTCCAGTAAGGACGATGTCGATGTTGTCATGATTAGTTTTTAATAGCAGGTGTGGCCAGTGGGGCAAGTCGATGTTATAAAACAAAATGTTTTTATATACCCGACTGCGGCCAATTTGGACTATGCAGTGATTCCGTTATCTGTACACGAAAACATATGTTAAGTGTTTCAGAGCAAATTAGAAATGATAATAAAATTGTGAAATGCATGATTTGTGTTTTGAATGATTTATTATATGAAAATGCATATTTGGAATGATGATAAATGTAAATGAATGTATATGAAACGAATATATGTATTGTATTGCATTGATCATTCAAAAGGTTAAAAACATTGTTTAGAAAAATTACATGATTTGTATTAAGCAATGGAAGAAGTATATAGAGCGCTAAGCCGCGAAAATGCTTAGCGTTATTTTATCATCAGCAGTCGCAGAAACAGATGCGAGATGGACCATGATGAATAATAGTCATCGTCAAAGTCACATGGAGGATAAGTAAAGCTCAAATACATGCATACATAGGTGTCGGCTCGTTTTGTACAAGCCTTCTTATGAAAAATTGAACTACGATTATATTTGTAAATATTGGATAAATGAAAGCATTATGTGTGATCGTTGTATAAAGGTGATAGATACAAATAAGCAAATGTATATATCTAATAGAAAAAGAGTTTTGTGATCAAATGATGTTGCCATATTTAAGTGGTATTTACACTTATATATTTTTCATTGAGTATTTAAAATGTGTTTAGAAAAGTAATTGTATTTGGATTATTCGAAATGATTAAAAAAAAAAAGTGAGGACCGCGTCACAGTCAGTGTTAAACTAAGTCGGTCGGGTGCAGTGGCTCGGCGCGTCACAATGTTTATATTGGACGTCATACTAGGGCATACCCTCTAGTTATCCGGATCATTTGGAGTGGGTTGATTTATGTAGGCAGTTTTCACCGAGACGATGGGCTCATTATGACATTTTAGGAGTATATTTCCCTATCTATTGAGATTACATGATCTCTGGGGATGTGTATATGGTTTCTGCTGATGATGAGCATCATTGAGACATTTTTGATTCACTACTGTTTATTCAATAGATCTTTGTTGGGCCACGTGAGTTAACGGACACTTCTTAGATGTTATATTTCATCCATTACCAAAGTTGTTGCGGGACACTCTCTACTTCGTATCTTGAGATTTCAGAGTTAGATTCCGCATATGTTTCTAGCTGGTTCTTTTGAGCTGATGGTAGGAGCTACTCTATTTTAGTGATATAATTGTTTTGAGTTCTCATTAGACTCGTTATAGATAGACCTGCTTGTATTTCCTTTTGATGAAATGGATGGATTCGACTTTTGAGCATAGTATTGATTAGCTAAAGTCACCCAGATTTCTACTTGTTGCTTGATGCCCCACTTACTATACGGAATATAGCCCTCCATTTCGATGGTGGATGTTTTATCCATTGTGATTGTATTAACATTTCTTATACATGAGGCATTTTGAGTTCTCATTAGACTCCGTTATAGATAGACATGCTTGTATTTCCTTTTGATGAAATGGATAGTTCGACTTTTGAGCATAGTGATTAGCTAAAGTCACCACGATACCTCTACTTATTTGTGATGCCCCACTTGCTATCTTGGGTACACTAGCCCTCCTTCATTAATTGAGATGTTTACCGTTGTTATTTAACCATTCTTATCACAGTCGTTTTCCTTGTTTGGCGTTCAAAAGCATTATTGCCAATTCGACGTTCGGATCCATTTGCCGGTTGAAACGTTGAGTCATTTTTCTTGGTTTGGCATTCGAAATTAGATCTTCTTAACTTTGGTTGGCGTTTGAGATCATTTCTTTAGTTTGAGTTCAAATCGTTGTGTGATTTGACATTGAGCCGTTTTCTTCAGTTTAGCGTTAAGGTCGATTTTCGCCAGTTTGGTGTTACGTCGTTTCTGCCAGTTTAGCGTTTAGAGCCTTTTTCTTCAATTTGACTTTTAGAGCAGTTTTCTTCAGTTTGGCATTCAAAGTCGTCTTCTTCAGTTTGGCGTTCAAAGTTGTTTTCTTTAATTTGGCATTCAGAGCTGCTTTCTTTAGTTTGGCATTCAAAGTCGTTTTCTTCAATTTGGTATTCAGAGTCGTTTTCTTTAGTTTGGCGTTTAGAGCCGTTTCCTTTAGTTTGGTGTTCAAAGCCATCTTTTTCAGTTTGACGTTTAGAGTCGTTGTCTTCAATTTGGCGTTCAGGCTTAGTCTTAGGATTAGGGCTCAAAGTCGTTTCTTGGTTGGCGTTGAGTTGTCTTCTTTAGTTTAGGCGTTCATAGTAGTTTTTTTCAATTTGGCATTCAGCCGTTTTCTTGGTTGAAGTTTAGAGTCGTTTCCTTTAGTTTTTGGTGATCAACGTGCTTTTTCAATTTGGCGTTAGAAATGGTGTCTCCAGTTTGGCATTCAGAGCCTTCTTTTTAAGTTTGGCGTTCAGAGCCGTTTTCTTTAGTTGGCGTTTAGAGTTGTTTTCTTCAGTTTGGTTTTCAAAGCCATTTTCTTCAGTTTTGAGTTCAAAGTCGTTTTCTTCAGTTTTGAATTCAAAGTCGTTTTCTTCAGTTTAGTGTTTAGATCCGTATTCTTTAGTTTGGCATTCAGAGCCATCTTCTTCAGTTTGACATTCAGAGTCATTTTCTTCAATTTGGTGTTTAGATCCATTTTCTTTAGTTTGGTGTTCAAAGTCGTTTTCATTAGTTTAGCATTCAAAGTTGTTTCTTAGGTTAGGTTTCAGCTGTTTTCTTTAGTTTGTAGGTGTTTAGAAGCCGTTTTGATTTGGCTTTTAGAGTCGTCTTTTCGGTTTGGCATTGATCTTTCTTGATTAGCGTTGAGCCATCTTTAATTTGGCTTTCAAGGCATTTTCTTTAGTTTAAGCGTTCAGTTGTTTTCTTTAGTTTGGTGTTCAAAGTCGTTTTCTTCAATTTAGTGTTGAAGCGATACTGGTTTGACATTTAGAGTAATTTTCGTCAATTTGGCGTTTAGAGTCTTCTTTTTTTTTCTTTTTTTCCTCCGCGACCGGGTAGTGTTCTTGATTTGTCGATGAGTCACCGTGGTTTGTGGTGTTCCGGATCAGTTTTCTCTTTAGATTTGTCATTCACGTCGTTTCTTTCAATTTGACATTTAGAGTCGTTTCATCGTAGCATTGTTCAAAGCCTATTACCCTTAACTTCTCGGACTTCTTCCCCTTACCATCTTGGTGAATTTTTACCATTATGCATAAACACAATCATTGCCCCATCTTGAGTATATGTTTTCTTGTGGTATGCACTTCTCAGTGATCGACATATGAGCTACTCACGAGTTTTCATGCGCCACTTGGGAGTTCTTTTGGACATGTGACCTTTTGAGCTCACATTTTAACGCTTTCGTCATTATGAGGCATTAATGGTCTCGTACCATCATATAGAGTGCTTTGGACTATATCAATATACAAGGTGTTTACGCTGCACTTATGGTTGTTTGACCATCAGGCTTGGACTTGGATCTGGGGACATTTCACCATTGAGGAGCCTTCTTAGGAAGCTCGGGTCCATGTCATGGCTTTGTGGTTTTCTTAGGAGCCCATGGTCTTTTCTTGTAGTCTCTTGTCGTTTTTGTCCTTAGGTGTGCAGGCCTCTTCTTTGCGCCAGGCTCGTGTTGAGCGATGGCAGAAATCTCGATTTTTTTCAATATGATTTGCTTCGTTTCATTCACTATTCATCCTTGAGCGCGATTCGGCTTTAGTTCTGGCGCACATTGAGCTACATCGAATGGCGTATTGCTAGATATCCCTAGATGGATGCCATAACCATATGAATAGCCACATTTTTTTATTTTTATTTTGGAAAGAGTTCATTTAAGAGTTTTTACTGTTTTATTTTATTTCCTTTTCTTTTATTTTATTTTATTATTCCAATCCATTTTAACTTGATTTTTTTTTAGGGAAGGAAAGAAATATTTAAAGAGGTTTTTCTTTTATTTATTTATTTCGTGGGGTTTTGATTTGATTATGGGTTTTAAAGGAAATGTTTTCTTTTCTTTTTTTCTTTAAATAGGAGGGGATGATCCTTTGGAAGGGGACGGTCAAAGAAGACAGAGGGGAGGAGACAAAGGTGGCGGCTGTGGAAGGCTTTTTTTTTTTCTTTTGGCTTTTGAGGTAGACTTTTTTTTATTGATTTGTTATATTTATTTGTCTACTTATGAGGTTCTATTATGGGCACGTGGATCTGAATATTTGTACATAAGAATGGTTTTTTTTTTCTTACAAGTTTGGGTTTTTATTATTTTAAAAATAATAATAATAATTGCTTGGAATTGATGTTTAAATTTAGACCTCATATGATTGTTTGCGTAGTTTTCTTCATTCTTTTTTTTTTTAATTTATTGAATGTGTTGAAAAAGTACACTTCTTTATTAAATTGTTTCATTTACTATGTGTTTGATTTATTGGTATTTATAATTCTTACAGTGAGATTATTCTGATTAATAAGTATCTTTGTTAGTGAGACCATTTTAGAAACGAGGTGCTAATACTCTATTCTAGTATAGGTAGCATGTACTCTGAATTTAATTTAGTTTTTATTAAACTTATCTTTTCTAAAAAATGGAGTCATTTGTAGGTTTTTATTTATTATTTTGTTTGCATTTAAAAAGCATGTAAAATAGTGACATTGGCTTAGTTTTCTAATGGTTTTTTTCAAAAAATATAAAACAAGTCTTATCTTTTTTTGTGAGGCGCGTCATAGCGAAAACTATGGTGTTCACATTTATTTATTTTTCCAAGAAGCACATCTCAGCATTCTAATAATAAAATATCACTGTGCATTTGAAGCTATATCTGCTTTAGAAGATATAATCATGTAAGAAAAAAATAAGTGTATAATTTTTTGTTAATTATTTTCAAAATAGCAATATTTTGTTATTAACACTTATTTTAAATAATAAAATTGTTTATCACATATTGAGTGTTCAAAATTTAAAATGTAAGATATTAGGAGGAACTCTAATGACAATTTATTACATTGTAAACAAGTGTTAGTTGTAAAAAAAAGTAATAAAATTGGCCCAAAATATACTGATAATTTGAATTTAATGAACTTTAATTTAATTTATAAACTAGTACAATTTCATTTTTATCAAAAAAACATTTATAATTAAATAAAATTTAAAGGATAAAAAAAATGAAATTGTAATAAACTAAAAAAACCACATATATGAATAAATAAAATTTAAAGGATAATAAAATAAGTATAAATATTTAAAATATGATTAATGAGATAGATGAAAATATATTAAATATTAAAACTATAATTTATTTCATTCAAATATATTTATAATTTTTCATATAATATTTTTTAAATATTAATTTATCATATAAATTATATTAAAATTATACCTTTAAAAATTGAAAATAAAATAGTTAAAGACAACAAAGTTTAATGTATTAATCATATAATATAATTATTATTACTTTTAATGGCTAATGTTACAAAGCATATGACTCTGGCAGAAGAGCTAAAATAATTTTATAGATGAATCTTTGAAAATCTTAATTATTAAAGTAGTTTAACACAGGTGCCCGATTAACTTGATTATTTCTTCTCATTTTGGCTGCTTGACGTATGATTTTTAGTTTAGGTTGTCCCGATTAACCCGATTTTATTCGGGGTTAAATTTTATAACATAATCCATAAAAAATCGGACTAAAGTGGGTTGACCTATTGGAATTAACCCATATTATCAACTCTAATACCCTCAAGCAAAAAATAAAAATCATTTCAGCTCATTTTTCAACCATCCTTGATATATGTTTATGTTGGAGTATGAAATCAACAATAATAAATGAAAAAGAAACTATAACATCATATTTAACGTGAAAATTCTCCAAAGAGAAAAAGAACCATGATCCTACTCGAGGGGATGGTGCGTACTTGAAATTTAATCCTTCTTTTTTGAGATCCAAACCCAAGATTAATATTATTTCCATTCCCTTGAAAACTACCAATCATCGAGCTTTCTATAATTTTAGCAAAATTTATATATCTCAAAATTCTCTTTGTGACTCTACCCAATCCTTCCAACAATTAGAAGTTTTCATACCCTAATGTTAGAACATGTTTTTAAATATGAAGATAATTTATTTGTTTATCTTATTTAAGGTGCTTAATGTGTAATGGGTTTACATCTGATCATGTTTAACTCATATGATAAAGTATTTAACATCGAGCTTTCTATAATTTTAGCAAATATATATATCTCAAAATTTCTTTGTGACTCCACCAATCCTTCCAACAATTAGGAAGCCACGCCCTCTAATGTTAAACATGTTTTTAAAAATGAAGATGAATTTATTTGTTCATCTTTATTTAAGGTGCTTAATGTAATGGGTTTACATATGATCATGTCTAGCTCATATGATAAAGTATTTAACATCGAGCTTTCTATAATTTTAGCAAAATATATATATCTCAAAATTTCTTTTTGTGACTCCACCAATCCTACCAACAATTAGAAGTTTTCATGCCCTAATGTTAGAACATGTTTTTAAATATGAAGATGAATTTATTTGTTCATCTTTATTTAAGGTGCTTAATGTAATGGGTTTACATATGATCATGTCTAGCTCATATGATAAAAAGATTTAACATCGAGCTTCTATAATTTTAAAGAAAATATATATATCTCAAAATTCTCTTTGTGACTCCACCAATCCTACCAATTAGAAGTTTTCATGCCCTAATGTTAGAACATGTTTTTAAATATGAAGATGAATTTATTTGTTCATCTTTATTTAAGGTGCTTAATGTAATGGGTTTACATATGATCATGTCTAGCTCATATGATAAAGTATTTAACATCGAGCTTTCTATAATTTTAGCAAAATATATATATCTCAAAATTTCTTTTTGTGACTCCACCAATCCTACCAACAATTAGAAGTTTTCATACCCTAATGTTAGAACATGTTTCTTAGACATGCAAAGCAATGAATTTATTTGTTCATCTTTATTTAAGGTGCTTAATGTAATGGGTTTATATGATCATGTCTTAGCCTATATGATAAAGTATTTAACATCGAGCTTTCTATAATTTTAGCAAAATATATATCCTCAAAATTTCTTTTGTGACTCCACCAATCCTACCAACAATTAGGAAGTTTCCATACCCTGAATGTTAGAACATGTTTTTAAATATGAAGATGAATTTATTTGTTCATCTTTATTTCTGAAGGTGTTTAATGTAATGAGTTTACATATGATCATGTCTAGCCTATATGATAAAGTATTCAACATCGAGCTTTCTATAATTTTAGCAAATATATATATCTCAAAATTTCTCTTTTGTGACTCCACCCAATCCTACGCCAACAATTGGAAGTTTTCATGCCCTAATGTTAGAACATGTTTTAAATATGAAGATGAATTTATTTGTTCATCTTTATTTAAGGTGCTTAATGTAATGGGTTTACATATGATCATGTCTAGCTCATACGATAAAGTATTTAACATCGAGCTTTCTATAATTTTAGCAAAATATATATATCTCAAAATTTCTCTTTGTGACTCCACCAATCCTTCCAACAATTAGAAGTTTTCATGCCCTAATGTTAGAACATGTTTTTAAATATGAAGATGAATTTATTTGTTCATCTTTATTTAAGGTGCTTAATGTAATGGGTTTACATCTGATCATTGTCTAGCTCATATGATAAAGTATTTAACATTTCAAAAAAGTATGACATTAGGAGATGGGGGATCTTGGGTTCAAGTCATAATGAGAACAATTTATTATATTGTAACTAAAGTATTTATTTGTCAAAAAAAAAGAAGGGGATTTACATTGTGACCAGTATCATACCACCAAGTGATATATCACAAATCAATAATAATCATAATCTAAAAAGAATCAATAATAACTAATGTTTAGTTATATATTTTAATAACGGTATAATCAATTTACATCTAATATTCAAAACAATAATTTTTTTTTAAAGAGAAACTAGTAATACATCGATAGAAACATATAATCAAAATTCGTTAAATAACGGGGTCGACTCCAAAGCCTATAAATTTGATAAATAATCTATACACTGTTAATACCGTCACGACTTAAAAAACCTAAGACTCTAGTTCTACAGCATAATAACGACTATTGATTTGATTTCTTGTCTCTTATCATATATACTTTACTTGTTTGAATCGCTCGAATATAAATAAATGTCTCATCATGACTATGAAAATCAAACTGTTGTACTAAGACAACACAATCAATCGTCATACCAAGACAACGATAATCACACACACAAAGACGACGACATTCGCACAAGTATCTAGACGATGACTAAATCACGAAAGAAAAAAAAACATAAAGGCATGATTATCATTTCACACCTCAAGCCTGAAGGCTCAAAGTGTAAAACAGCACAAACCTTCCTTTCTTATAACTGGATTGAGTCCAATTACTAAACACATGTTCAAAGTAATGCACAACTTTCTATATCACCGATTCTCATATCCCAAATTTCATATTAATAAAAATTTTCTAACTCTTAACATTCATGTATGAATTAATATAAATAACCTAAGACAAATATTCATATTCTTCTAACAAACTCTGAGAACAAATAATTCAAATAAACATAAACTTATCAATTAAACAAGGTATATAACGGATTCCAAAATCAAATTTTTAATAATGATATGATTATCGTACTAAAGTCTGAAGAGAATTTGAAAACAATATAAAAATGATCATATCAATTTTCATAGTTTCGCATATGAATGAATAAAATATTAATTTTTTCCTTTTAGAAAAAAAATCATTGATTACAAATTTTATAGAAATAAAAATATTAATTTCCTTTATTCAAATGGAAAGCTAATCACTAGGCTCCTCCCCCTTCCTTTTTTCCATCATGATCTTTTCTAATTCTAACCCGTTTTTCTAAAGTAAGGATAGGTAATTTTTTTTATAAGTTTTGACTTGAAATCACCTCTGTTGATCTCTTTCTTTAATTTTCTTGCACAATAAAATGATTCTCCCATATAAATCTTTGATTTATTTTATTTTCCTTGCTTTCGCTGCCGTTTATTACTTCAGACGTTGTTTTACGTCGGCTACGACTTATTACGATTGATAATTTGTATTTTTAAATCCATTCAAACGATAAAACATATTCTTTGATCAAACAAACGCATTAATTCAAATTAAGGTTATCTGTGACGCTACAAAACTAATCTTATAAATTATAATATCATAATTTTCAAACGTATAAACTTCAGATCAGCCATTATATTAAGATCTATTAACCTAGATATCATACTTATCATTTAATGTTTTAACGACTCGATTATACGTTTCAATCAACGTATTACTGGGCCAATCAATAAAATTTCTTTTTAAAAAAAGTGGCTCTAATATTTTCATAAATTAATACAAAACATGTGCATGTAGTATAATTCCATAAATCTTATCCTATAACACGGAGATGTGACTATCATTGTGTCACCAATCACACTCAACATTTGCATGACTTTTATACCATATTTCATGGAGAGATGTCTTCAATAATTTTACAAAATTTCAAATTAAAAATAATTGAGTCATAGGATTCGTAAGTATTTTAGATGAAAATATTTTAGAGGTGTTTTAGAAGTATTCTTCAATAATTGAGTATTTTTTTAACTAAGACTATGTTTGGTTTTCGAAAAATTTAAGGAAAAATGTAAAGAAAATAAAATAAGAAGGGAAGGTAGAAGGGAATGGAAAAAAAAAAAAAGAAATAGAATTAGATTTGATATATTAATTTTATTTAAACTCATTATTATAAAGATTAAATAATTTAAAGATACTTAGACTTCTAAATAATTTTATTTATATTTGATTTCTTTTTAAAAAATTCATTAGATAATCAAATATAAAAAAAATATATCATTTTTTTAATAATTTTTTTCTTTTCTTAGTAAATTTCAGGAATTAAACACAACCTAAAGTTTCTTAGAAGAATTAAAATTAAAAAATACTAATAATTTGAGGATAATTTTGATAAATGATTTTTAAATTTTGATAGAGCATGTTTTTAAAAAGAAAAAAACACTTTTCAAAATGTGTTTTTTAAAAACATAAACATGGTCAAAGTGATTACATATATGGTCATGCTTCACCAAAAGTGGTATATCAATCCTGCGGCTGAGGTTGACCCAAATCAGATGCCACGTGTACAAAGCCATTTAATTAAACCCATCTTTTGACACAACAGATATCATTACTCCCCAAAAAGCGCCCTAAAGACCACATCGAAGGTTCTCTCTTCCATTCATGATTTTCTCGGCTTCCAAACACGTCCGAGAAAGGGTGAGTTCCACAACAATGATTGAAAAATTATAAATTTAGAACAGAACCAGATACTAAAATCACCCAATCACTGAGAGCCACGTGTCGCTCAATTTGCAATGAGAAATGTAGCTAAATATTGGGCCTGTGGCTTGTAGGAGAAAATCGAAATAGTGGGCCCACCTAAGCAAACTTCCCAACATATAATAATAATAATAGATTTTAAAAAATAAAAGAAAAAACCACATTGTTTTTGTACCTATAAAATAAAAATATTAATTTATTGGTAGAAAGCATATGAAATCTAATAATTTGATTTCAATAAATTGTTTAATTGACTTAAAAGAGGCATGGGGGGTAGGTGATATGGACACTAATCTTTTTGTATCTTCAGCCGTTGGATTTTCATTTTCTCATAGTTGTTGGATTTTCATTTTCAAAATAAATTTAAATAAATTAATAAAGAGACTCTCCACCTCCCATGATAGAGGTCCCTTGGCAGAAAAAAGAGGATGAGTACACACCACACCAATCTTTTCTAATCCACACTCATTTAATTAAAAATATAATTATTTTATTAATAGCTTTCTTAATTGACCCTTTGATAAAAGTTAGCAACCCATTTCAAGCAAAAACATAAAAAGAAAAGAACTAGTAGAAGAGAATATAACAAATTGTTCGAATAAAGATAAAGACGGGACAGGTTTGTGACTGGTTTAATTCACTCTTTGAAAAACTATAACAATACATTTCAAGCAAAAATATAAAAATATATAATTAGTGAAATATTATATAGAAAGAACGTTGGAATAGAGATGAAAACTCAAAACAGGTTAGGTTTGTGATGGACCATCCCTATTTCACCCTGACCTGTTTATTTGCGAGTATTCTCATCCCATAAATAAATAAACAGGGTCTTGTCCACTATTTAATTTTTAATTTTTAATTTTTTTTAAATTTATTAAAATGAACAAAGTTTATAAATCAATAAATATCATAAACATAATTAATATTTTGTATATATATATATATATATATACGTTAAAAATGAAATAAATATCAACAAAGATCATTATAGAAATTTATCGTATTAATAATTTTGGCATATTCAGAAAAGAAGTCATAAGACCTTAAAGACTTAAATAATTGGTGTATCAGTTGGATTTTTGTTCTTTGCAAGGAGCAGATGGGTGGATTCCACAAAGTCAATCCCATAAAAATCAAAAGTCCTCCAATTCAAGGGCTGTGATTCTCCCTCACATCAATAGTAATTTATCACAAAAATTGTATGGTTATTAGATAAAGGCCACGTTTCCTAATGAATGCCAAATGTCGCCTCAGCACCGCACCTTCCAACCTAACCTGAGCTATGCAATAAAATTCCCAGTAGTGTCATGTACTTTCCGTCCTACTTCATCTCATATTGCTACACGTTTTCTAGAATAACCAAGAATGTTGTCTCTACCAATTAAATTAGTCCATTTTCAATATTTTGTTTCCTTTCAAGCAATTCAACCAAGAAATTAAGAAGAGTGCTAATGAATTTAATAATTTATTTAATTAAATACGATCATGTTTATTTCAAGTGGTAAAACGTTAAGATAAGAAAAGAAAAAAAAACTCTTAACGCTCTCTTCCTTTTTCTCATCTTTTTTTTAGCCATTTTTTCTTAAAATTGAGAGATATTTTGTCACACACTCTCGTATTCTCTTTCTATCAATATTCTTTCTTGATATAGTACTTCTTCCATAAAAATATATATTTTTAATTTGGTTTTTCATATTTTTATCAATACCAAAGAATGAATGATACCTTAAGATGACGATTTTGATTTTCATTGTCTGCATTTGATACACAGTGCTGATTCAATCATAAATATTTTGATCAAAATGCAAAGACACATTAAATTAAATCATAATCATAATGCTATTTGACCTAATACACATATTCTAAAGATCAAAACTGCAGTTTAAAGACTATCCATTGATACAATGAACTTAATGCCACACACACCCAAACTGATTTCATCAACTTATTCATAACAAACACGAAAATTTGATTCTTTAAAAAAATATAACTTCATCTTTTTTAAACACATATATATGGTTTTTGATTCCAAGCTTAAGTCTGGGCCATAATAATTCAATTATCTAAAATTGAAGATTAGTACTGAGAGATATATATATATATATATATATATATATATATATATATATATATATATATATATGGGTATATATATATATATATATATATATATTATGCACTCAAACATGAAAATATGATCACAATCTTTACATATATCAATAATACTAAAACAAAGATGTTCCTCACAACTATGATAATACTTATAATTGATGATATAATTATCATATAAATTAGAAAATTTGATTATAAACATAAAAACTTTTAATAATACTGATAAACAATCCAATTTTGAAATTAAATCATAGATATTTTATTAACACAATAATTACATCTTGAAACATGATTTGTCATTTAAAGATATCCTTTTTCAAAAGGCAAACTGACAGAATATGCTCACTGATATTATAGAAAGAGATTCTCAGATAAAAAGTGAAATGATGAGAAAAACAAGTACCACATAACTATGTCATAATCCCACTCTATATTCCACTTAACTCACATTTAAATGTCCAGATGATTCTTTCACAAAGGTTTGATCTATTATTTACTAATCGCTGTTATTTCAACGAATAAAACAAATTTTTATTTATATTATAAGTTATATTCAATATACTAATATTAAAATTAACTTTGACATATTATCTAAAAAATTATTTTTTACTTAATTACCATCAATATATTTATAACATTATCACACTATTATGATATTTTTATCTTACCCAAAAGTGATACACGTTTGGTATTAATCTGACCATTGTTAGAATTAACTCAAATTATAAGAATTATGGTCCTGGATGATTTTCATCAAAATTTTAATAAATAAACATATACGCTGAAAAGATAAACTAGAGATAATTGGAAATAAGTAAAATGTGAAGGATATTAGTTGAGAATAAAGAAATTATGTTCATTATTGATTTTTACATTGATTGTTCAGAAGACTGGCATGGGGAACTTATATATCCACAGAAATGGTCATCGTCCATAAGACAATATCCGTCTGTAAATGCTCTTTCCACATCAAAGTTAGATATTCTGTCCTTGTCCCCATCAGAAATAGCTTGGCACCTCAAACCCAGATTTAAGAGAACTTCTCCCATCCCACTTTATAAATATTTACATTATATTTATATATATATGAGACACTGGTGTTTGGTCAAGACCTTTATTAATCTAATCTCTAATTGACCACTTTTTTAATTAAATCAATTATAAAGAAGAAAACTGTCTATGATCCACATATGTAGTTAATGATCCTATCATAGACTGGTTTGATGTCGGTTATCCACATGTGTCCATCAAAAGGTAAGATAAGGAAGTGGTCGTGGGTAACAGGTAGAATTCAAGAGAATTGCTGGATTCTCCTGACGCTGACACAGTTCAGCAAGTGATGTCATCATTCTTTTCAGACGACTGACATGTTGAAAGCTGGACACATTTGAAAACGGCTTTTTCCTAGTACAGAAACACTGTTTTCTTCTTCCTTTTTAAAAAACAAAAGACACAAGAGAAACATGTGAAAAATTTGAGAATTAAGAACAATCATATGATCCAAAGTAAAATGATATATGAGATGGACCACAGAGAAATATGATCAAACTGTATGAATTTTATTGATAGCAACATATTAATCAACAAATAACAAAACAGTTAACAAATCATATATGACAAAATAATTATTTGTATTTAAAAATATTAATAATAATGAAAAACTAGAAAAACCAAAATGAATGATTTATATTATTTTATATTGAAATTTGTCCTAATTTTCTTTAAAATGATATACTGATAATTATTTGAAAATCTATTATTTAAAAACAAGAAAATAGAGTAAAACTTGATTTAAATTGTTTTTCTTTAAATATAAAATATTTGATGTTTTATGCTTTAAAAAACCTGTTATTGAACAATTAAAAACAAATCAAAAAACTGATTTTTGTTATTTATGACAATTGGTTAAATGGCTTGGTTATAAAAGCAAATTATATGAACACTGAAGACATGGTATGTTATCTTTTCACTTTTGTATTATCGTAATACAGATGGTAGACCAAAGGAGAGCTGGTCGGTCAGTTTCAACTGGTCTTATAAGATATTGACTATTATGTTACTAATTAGTGATCTGGTCTGATGTGTGATCTGTTCTCACACCACAAAATTTGTGATTTTAATCAGTAACATTATTAATATTATGCATGAAACCATGTGCCATAGATCACATTATGGTGCTCTGGTAATCCCATCAATTGTCCTTTTTTTCAAAAAATAAAAATATATGATATATTATATTGTATAACTCAACCCAATTTGTTAATCATGATTAACCCAAAGATATTCAGATTCAAAATATTTTTTTTAGTAAAAAGTTTAGGCATTATTTGTTATTGATATTTTATCAATCTGAGTCATGAGACTTATGTGGTGGGCACACCATCCTCATAATAAAATTAAATATATTAGCACACTTCAAGAGAATCTGAAAACAACAAAATTATTAGAGAGATAATTTTGATGTTTTATGATAAGAGATATTCAACATTTAGTTTTTATTTATTGGTATACTCGGAAATATGCTTCTCTTAATCAATCTGATTTGTGTATAATCTTAATTTTCCTTTTTTATTATTTTTATTTTTACCTAACTTATTCTAAAAAAAAAAGTCATTAGTAATATATGAAATTTCACTTTTCATTTTTCCAACAATCCAACAATTTGATACACTGTAAAACCTTTAGAATATTTCAAATGTAGAAATTGATGATTTTAAAATTAAGATTGGTTCACATGTTAAGTATAATTGATAAAGGGTTCCAAATTTAAAAAAATAGGATATTTAAAAAGATGAAAAGTAGTAGATTTAAGTCCCAATAAAAATAATTTATTATATTATAATAAATAATTTAATTATAAAAATAAAAAATTAAGATCAACTATAATTAACTTTTTTTATTTTTTTTTTCATCGTGGTTTTTATTAGGTAATTGATGTATAATATATTAATAATTCAAAGAGCCACCCCAATATGTTCTTTAAAATCATTATTATTTATTAAAAGTTATTTTCTAATTAAATATTTTAGTTATAATATAATAAAGTGTATTCATTCAAACTAGAATCTGAGACCCACTTATTCGTACTATAAAAAAACAACAAAATGCCAATTTTATCATATGATTTTTTATCCAATTTGACAGGAAGAAAATGTTATTGGTCAATAAAAATAGCAGTGGTGTAATAAAATGTAAATTATCTAGAAGCTAGACAACAAACCGAGAAAAAAAAAATTAAATGCTTTTTAGTTTGACTCATTATATTTTAAAATATTTTTTTTGGAAACATTTTTAATAGTTTTAAACATAAGATGTTAAATTTAATTATTAAAAAATACTAGTGGAAATAGGCTAAATAAACTTCCTGATTAGACTTTTCTGTCTTCACTTTTTTACCACGGTAAGATAGTTAAACAAAGAATAAAATATACAATAGCGATGATTAAAACAGTAACAACCCTCAACACGTGTGACCCCTGTATAAATCCAAACACGATAATCATGTGTTAAAACGTATGACTAGATTATAAATAATTTATTTAAAAAATATATTTCAATTTATTCTATTAACTTTAACACAAATAATTTATAAAAATTTGATGGTCCAATCATATAATTGATGGATTAGTTTAGGTCAAATTTGAGTAATACATATTGATACGAAAAATGAGTTAAATAGGTCAATACAAATACAACCTAAACACAATTACAAATTTGACAAATTGTGACAAAATTTGGAAGCTTTATCAACAACACTTAAAAAAAAAATTAGCAAGAGCTCACTTATCCGAATAAACGTCCGATTATTAACAGTAAGACAATAAATTTGGATCATGTTCAAAATGCCTAAAACACCCTTGGGAGATCCACGTGTCAGAAAGTTAAAGTGGAACACGTAATTTTTTACCTACTTCAAAGAATAGTAGAACGTGGCTTAAGTTTGATTCATGCCTAAAGTTTCCTCTTCCGTTTCTTTTATCTTTAAACAGAAGCTTTGGCGGCTTTAGTAGTTTCTAACTATTTTCCACGAATTTAAAAAAAAAAAAAAGAAAAAAAGAGACAGAAATTAGACAAATAGATAGTATTTTATTTAATTATTTTTTATATATAAATAAGAGGCTGCTCAGGTCACACCATAGTTAGCTGGCCATTCGTTTCGATTCAATTTTTTATATTCTCTCATTTTCTCGCCTTCTTCGAGTTTTCCAGAAGACCGAGAAGGAGAGAGGGAAAAAAAAAAAAAAAAAAAAGAGGAAAGGAAATGGAGCATTGTGTTTTGAAATTCCTTTCCTCGTTTATGCGTCTCTCGCATTGATTTTTCCGTCGGTTTCTCGGGAAAATCTAGGCGAAAGAGTTGGTAGACTAGATTTTGTTTTTCGGTCTTTTTGCTTTTTTCAGGCAGGGAGTCGGTTGGCAGCAGTCTGGTGCATTTGTCGGATAGATCTATATCTTTCCTGTCAAGCAGGTCCGGGCCCGGATTCCGTGGATGAGGGGTAAAGACGACAAGCTAATTTTCCAGGAAAGGAAAGGAAAGCGTTGAGATTTTGTTTTGACACGGTTTCTTTCTGTCAACGCGTGGCCGATGGAATTGGACTCGTGTAATGCGAAGGAGAAAGGCTTCTACAATCCGGTCTGAGTTGTCTTCGTTGAAACAGTATTAGCAGCGCATCGATTTTGTCAGAGATCTTAAACAATTTGATTCATCATCTTCACATTTTGCAACGGAAGCAAGATGATTATGTAGAGTGAAAGAGATGCGCATTGAAGAATAAACCGACAGCTTCGTCGTCGATCAATGGCCCAGCCGATATCAGCCAAGCGAATGGGAGCTGAGACCAGGAGGTATGCTGGTACAGAGGCGAAATCCGGATTCTGATCGGAACTCCGTTCCCGCTCCCACCATTAGAGTCAGGGTTAAATTCGGTTCCATCTATCACGAAATCTATATCAGTTCTCAAGCCACCTTCGGTAATTCTTTGGAATTATTTTTATTTTTATTTTCTTTAACATCATTGCTTGTTTGAGAATGATTGGATTAGAATTGGTCACGGATTTTATTTTATTTATTCTTGTTGAATGATTTTTCAAAAGTCTTCTCCTGTAGTTTGTGTTGGCTATGATTATGATTTTACATGGAAGTGGTGGGAAAATAGAATGAATGTTGGAGAATTGGTGGTGTTTGACAGGGGATTTGAAGAAGATGTTGGCAGGTCCAACAGGGCTTCACCCTCAAGACCAGAAACTGTTGTTCAAGGACAAAGAGAGGGACTCCAATGCCTATCTTGACATTGGAGGCGTCAAGGATAGATCAAAAATTATTTTGATTGAGGATCCTCTTAGTCAGGAGAAGCGATATCTGGAGATGAGAAGAAATGCTAAGATGGAAAAGGCCTCAAAATCGATCTCCCAAATCAGTTTGGAGGTTGACAGGCTTGCCGGTCAGGTACTATTTCAGGAAATTTGCGTTTTTTTTGGATGATTGATGATGATGAAGAATTGAAGAAATTTTCTTTTTGACTGGTGTTGACTTGATTCTTAATTGGAATTTGATAGGTATCAGCACTTGAATCGGTTATTTCCAAAGGCGGTAAAGTTGCAGAAGAGGAGGTGTTGAATCTCACGGAGTCGTTGATGAATCAGTTGATTAATTTGGACAGTATTATCGCGGACGGAGATGTTAAATTGCAGAGGAAAATGCAGGTAAATTTAATAAAAAAGAAAAAAGAAGACAAGTATCAGCTGTCCAAATTTAGTTTTTCTTGATGGTTCCAAAACTTGTATTATTGAAGGTGAGAAGAGTCCAGAAGTGTGTGGAAACCCTAGACATGTTGAAGATAAAGAACTCGAGTCTGAGCAGCAATGGAGGTGAAATGTCAATGAAGCAGCAGCAGCAGCAGCAGCAGAGGCGACAGCCTAACGGGCAAAGAGCATCACTTGTTCAAAAGCAGCAGGAGGCAAGGCATTCAGTAGGCCACTTGCCTAAACAAATGCATGAGCCGCAGCCATCAAGGCATTCAACATCAGGGCCAGTAATTGTGACCACAAATTGGGAGACTTTTGATTCCGCCTCAGCCCCACCCCTGGTGTCATCCGCGACCACCACTGCCACCAACATCAATCCAGCTCATCACCCTCCTCCTAAACTCAACTGGGAATTCTTCGATTGAATTTGAGTAAAACACAGTTCTTTTTATCTGTTTCTATGTTGTGTGGATGTGTGGTGTTTTGGGTTTGCCTCTAGTTGGTTGGTTTGGTGTCTACTCTCCATTCTCCATTCTCCATTCTCCATTCTCCATTCTTTTTTGTACTTAGATTTTGTTAGCACCCCCACTTTTAATTTGTCCATTCAGTTGATAAGAAATAAATGGGATTGCCTATATGGATGTGTTATAAGTTATAACATGAGAATTAGGATCAAGAGTTTCCTCATATGAATCCATCAATTACCCCATTAAGAAAGATGATAAGGTTTTGGTTTCTAATCCTTCTAGGGTCAATCCCGCTTTAGGGCGGTTCTGTTCTTCTCTGTGTGTATAATGTATATCAAACTCAAAGGCAGTAGTGGTAGATGAAAAAATAATTGACCTTTTTATACCTTGCTTCCTGTGAGGGCTACAAAGTGACAAAAAGAGGAATAAGAGGGGGGAGTTTTGGTAATCAAATAACTAACTAAACCCCACAACCCAAATGATAAGAAAGACAGTTCTGGTTAGGGGGGGTGGAGTGGAGGAAATGATGTCGGTGGATTAGTTTACTGTTTAGTTTTAGCAATTTAAAAATGGAAATATATATATATATATATACACATATATATTAGGAGTACAAGTGTACAACCACTTTTTACCACCCATCTAGAAAAGCAGGTGCTTTCCTTCTCCCCAGTCCCCCCTGGGATTGGGGCTTATTTATAGCCATAGGTGACTAACTATAAATAGGGAGTGAGAGTGTCATCCTGTCAGGCAAGGGCCACCGTTGGCGTGGGGGGGAGTGGGGTGGTTGCCATTTCAGAAGGGCCTGTGAATATGATGATCACGAAGATAATGATACTGATCCTCTGATACTGATACCGATACTGATGGGATCCCTGACTTAGTCCCTCTATTGGTTATACCTAACCCCATCGCGTTGTTTTCCCTGACAATAATTCACAAGTGAAAACCGTTTTCATAATAGTTTTTAACGAAAATTAATATTAAAATTCTAAACTTTTATCCCTTTTACACTTAAAATCCCGAATTAAAAGTTTATTTTTTAAATATGTAATAAATTTCATAAATTTTATTTTTATATCATAAACCTTCATTTTAATTATAATTTTAGTATTAAAACAACGATGTTTCATCGTGTCACGTTAGACAAGATAGATGTTAGAAGATTTATTGAAATATAAAAACAAAATTCATGAAAATTATCATATTTAAAAAAATAATTTTTAGTTCAAGATTTAAATACAAAAGTCATAAAAATTTAAGATTTTAATACTAATTTTTCATAATTTTTAATGCTTTTGTATGATATTTTTATAATGAAATGAGGAATATTCTCAACATATTTCTCAAAAGGGTAGCACAGTGGGTGGGTTGGTATGCTTTCCGCTGCTCACCAGTTCCAAAAGTTTTTTAATAAAGACAGTAGGAGGAAGGGATTTACCCAGGTTTGGAGTCAGAATTTGGTTTTAGTAAAAATTAATAAAAATTTGGTTTAAGTTGTATAAGTTTGATAAAAATTAATAAGTGAGATTATAGCCAGTGGTAAGTGCAGATATTTTTTCATTGGGGCATAATCTTTCTTTTATATTTGAGTCTCCTTATGCGATTATCAAGGAAAAAAAAAAAATCTCAACATAGTTCTCATGTTTTTGAATAAAATAGTTTTTATAAACTATGTAAAAATAATTAAAATATGTTTTCACTATATAAGAACATTCCTCTTAAAAGTAATTGTTAATTGAAATAAGAGAAGCTATATTATAATCATTTTGACACATCCAATTAACGTCTCAGAGGATGCATAGAAGTAAATATAATACAATAAAAAATGAAAATACTTTATTGCAACTATTCTTTTGAAAACTTCTCGAAAAACCAATCATAGGGTTCTCTCTCCCTTACTAAAGAGATAAAATACAACCAAAGTATATATTTGTACGCTACTTCAAATCTATTCAAAAAACATATGCCTGTTTGTTAGAGAGTATTTTATGTCGAGGGTTGGATCCATTTTAACGGATTGACCAATCAAAACTCCTTAACATTATTTGAAGTGTAAAGAGGACGTAATTAATTTGTTACGAAAAACCCTTGAAAGAATGTTTTTAAATAAAATCACATATAGCTGGAAATGAAAAGCATGTGTTTTATTTTAAAAGTTATCAATACTCATTACACTTACCCATGCTCTATAAAACCCCTACGCAGTTTATTAATCAATTGTCTCATCTTCAATAATTAATATTTAATTACTATAAAGAAATTGACATATTAAGAATATGACATATTTATCACTAATTTACATAAAAAAATTTGTTCACAACTATTGATAAACTAATAATAATATTTATCTATTTACACAAAGTTAATATTTTTTAGAATTGAAGAACCTATTAAATTGTGTGATATCTTAAAAAATTTAAAATTACTAATATTTTTTTGCAAATAATGTTTAATTATTTAATAATAAGAAGATACCTTATTTCCAATAAAACCCACCTATAAATATAAATTATTAACAAAAAAAATTTAATAATAAATGATGTCAATGCTCTTATTGATTATTTTACACAATTAAGTAACTATTAGCTATAAGCTAAATTTTATCAAATACACTTATACAAATAACTTATAAAATCATTTGTTCGAATAAATTAATAGAATTAAGAGGACTAAGCTATCAATTATCCATTAATTGTCAAACAGAGTCGAATTTTAATAATAATAATAATAATAATAATAATAGTTGTTGTAGGGTGATAATCAAATAGAAAAATGACGATTTTTGAATCATAAAAAGGGTGTGGTTTGAAAATTGTCGGCAATCAAAAGAGAGGAACATGACAAGAAAGACATATCTCCCTTTATTGGCAACACCCAATCTTATATAAATAACGACAGAAAGTTCCGAAAAAGAATCTCTAATCACAATCAAGACAATTTAGGGAAAATAAAAAGACTAATAATTGAGCATTCCATTTATCCTAATAATTGAATTAAGCCATATCAAAACATATCCCCATGGGATAACTGCCCCAACTTTTTAATCAGATTATGTTGAAGTGAAAGCTGAAATCCTCACGTTTGATTCATATTTCTTATGATTGTACCTTGACATGATGTTGCAATAGGAAACCCTAATTTCTAGAGGAAGAAGAAAGCTAATCATATGAAAATAAATAGTAAAGTCCAAAGGAACCTGAAAAGGTAGCTTTATTGATTGTACATTTAGGTTTTTTTTAATATATATACATTTAGGTTATTAATTAATTAATTAATTTTTTTGTACAATTTTAAGCTTTGATTACTGTAATAACTTGAGATGGCACCATAGAAATGGGAGTTTAATGGACTGACATTTGGGACAATAGAAAAGCAGGAGTCAAATACTCTTTAAAACTTATATAAAATATCAACATTGATATAATGATAATTTAGATTTACTGATATATTAACATAGATAAAATATTGATAGATATTTTTATAAAAATATATGTTCCATTAAAATTATATATTTACACATTTATGTTCTAAATTAAGATTAAAATTTAAAAAATTAAAATTACTATCACTAAAAATATCTGTTTAATTGGATAATTTTTTATAATTATTAAATTAAATATGTAATTTAATATTATTCTTAGAATTAATGAGTTTTTATTTTTATTTATACATTTATATAGATAATGAGAAATGATTCATATATTAATTAAAATAGATTAAAATCAAATGAATTCATAACTATTAAATTAAATATGTTATATTTAATAAATCATTAAGATATTATAATGTTAAAGAGATATTATTTATTTGTTTCTCTTATTATTACAAATATTATGAGAAGATTCAAAATATTGTATATTATAATATTAAAATTTTAAATGAGATATTATTTTATTTATTTTTCTTATCAAATTAATTATTGATTTAAGAATATTGTGAATTTATTGGCTTTAAATTTTTAAATTTTTTGAAAAGGTGAAAGGATTTTATGAAAAAATAAAATTAAATGAAAATGTTAAAACAATAATGTAAAATAGTAAAAATAATAATAAATAATAAGAGAATATAAAAGACATTTGAACTATATACAAAGTGAAAAGCAGCTAGTGGATACCGCTGTGTGAGTAAAATTCTGTCCCCACCAACACATTTAAATATTAGAAAATTATCGAAATATCGCAAAAATTGATATATCCACGAAATCAACTATAAATGATCACATTTCCTTTGAATAGACTATGGTCAATATTTCTGATATTTTGTTGCTTGTTTAAAAAACAATACCACTATCAAAAGTGGGGGCAAATAATTCTTGTTACTTTTAACTTGTTCAATGCAGGCATGTAATCCAGACACATATTGAATTGGAAAAGAAAGGGAAATAGGAGAACTCTATGTTTTTGGTTCCGGACAATTAGAGGAAAAATATAAAGGAAAGAAAATAAGGAAGAAATGTAGAAGAAAAGAAAAAAAAATGAAGGAAAATAAAATTAGAGTTAGGCCCAATATATTAATTTTATTTGTTAATCCAAACAAATTTTGGTTTTTGTTTTTGAAAATTGTTTTTGAGAACATTTTTTGTAAACAAAGAGAAACTGTTTTATTCTTTGAATTTTGTTTATGTATTTCATGTTTTTCGTGAAGTTAACCAAACATATTTTATGCCTTTATTTTTTAAAATACAATATATGAGTAATCTTATTTACACCCCATGCTCATCTCTATACACCCCATTAAAAAACAACTATGTGATGAAAATACCAATTTAATTCTTAAACCTTTCTATACACCCCATTCGCCTTCTTTTCTTCTCATTTCTTCTTCACAAGACCCAATATTTCTTCTCGTCCTGCCACTGCCGCTAAAAACAAATAATGCATTATACGAATGACGCCAAAAATGTTAACGGCGCCTAAACCTTCAAACTGCAGTATGAAGAAGACGGTTCGTGCTCAGGATATCCTAAGATAATGTTTTGTCCTCGACCTGATTTAGATGTCCAGATAATGTTTAAATTCGGATTTGTGATATCCCGGTATTTGAGTTTAACCGGATTTTGTGATATCCGGCAAGGTTTAAATTTATTTGTGATATCCAAGATTTTAAGCATAATCCTATTTGTGATATCCTATGATTCAGATTTGTGATATCCTATGATTCAAAGATATCTCCATTTGTTGTCTTTAAATTGATTGCATACCCCTGGACATGGAAATCCGATAATTGATTGTTCCCTGATTCGATAATCCCATTATTGATTTTTCTCGACTTACAAATCCTGGTGAAGAGCATATCGTTGAGATTCAAATTGAGGCGCAGACGATGGGCTAATAAAAATCCCATATCCGTAGGTTTTCTTAGCCAATCCAATTAATAATCAACTTCCTTAATAAGAATCTAAATAACAATTTCATAAAACATGCATAGCCTGAATCTTCTTCCTCACAAAAACACGCAGAAAAGAAGTGTAAAGATTCTCTCGTTTTCTTTGCTTCTTTAACTCGGACATTATTTGATGTATTTAATCAAGATTTTATTTTGCAGATGAATTTGGATCATAATGCAAATTCCTTTACAAAGCAATTATTGACATCGATGCATTTAAGAAGAATGAGGTAATTTTGTACTTTAAAGTTAGAGTAATTTGTTTAAGACATATCGAAATTAATAAATTGTTATTATCCGTATATTTCAGAGCCTGGATGCTTTGATTGAATGGGCTCTAATGTGGGAAAACTGAACGGATTTGTTATTGTGATAAAAAGATCTACAAAGCGAGATAAGAGAAAGCTGTGAGTTACCTCGTATGTGAGCGTGGTGGAACATATAGGCGCAAAGAATAAGGCGACGTGGAAGACTTAAATCGAAAAGCGTGACTGAACGGTACCACTGGCTTCATTTCCAAGATAATCGGTCCGGTTAACTGGCGAAACATGACGGAGCGTTAAAGTTGCTCATGATTCATAATCATCGAGCGCCTAAACAATTGAGGGTCACCATATGTCGGCCGACATCGGACGGAGAAACTATATTGTCCGACATGACGAAGAACTTGGTGAAACCAAGGAATATTCTACTGTCTATAAAAAATCATGACGAGTATAATGTTAGCACTATGAAGACAATATACAATGCACGTCATAAACATCGACTACTTAATAAGGTTTAGACGTAAAATGCAACAACTAATGAAACAACCGAATGAATGTAAATATGTTAAATGGCAGGAAGGATGAGTCGAACGACAGTGGAGAGACTTGTTTTGGGGCACATCCTACTTATAGTCTGCTTGTTGAATGCATTTTGCAGCGTTGTTCTAATTATGGATCGCACTTATAAAACCCCACAGATATCGGCTTCCACTTCCGGAGATCAGTGTGACATCAACAAATTTGACTTTTTCGTGGCATTTGTATACTTGAGGTCGAGCGTAGACAACTACATCGGGCAACGGAGAAGTTACAAAGTTTAATGTTTGGCCGATCGACACTAATGTCATTGTTATCGATAGGAGTCGGGCCTTAATGAACGCCGTAAGGCGGTTAGTATCTACCACAACAAATCTTCCGCGGCAGATGACATATATCAAAAATGTACTTGGAAACCGTAAAGGCGTTTATCGCCGCTAAAAGATAAGGGAGGCATTCATGTCGCCGAGTGTCCCCTGTTTTCTTTCGAAGAGGACGATCATTTAGAGAAATTTAAGATCATTGATAACCGACATTTATACTACCCCCTGAGCAAAGAAATATGTATGAGTCATGGCTCACCCCTTATAAGGAAAGATTTGTCGCAGCCTGGGATGATAAAGTAATGCATTTAGCAATGTCTCAACGACAGGTACGTTAATTAGTAACAGTTTTTCTTTACATATCCATACATAAAAATGATTTTAATATATGTTCTATATTTTAAAAACAGAGTGCACATGTTTAATATAGACACATCTTGGTTCATCTCAAGGATTCGAGAGTTCTTGAATGTAATAAATGCCTATTGAGTTGCAACATACGGAAATCAAAGCTTCATTTGAGAGAAGTATTTCGTTGTTGAAACATCAATCAAACAACGCTTACAAGCAAAAGAACGCGTATGGTATCTGGCAGGCTTCACTTAATATGATATTGATGGATAAAGAGCAACTCAAGTTGAAATTGACAAGGTATGTGTCGTTAAGGTAACTCAGCAGGGCTATTCTCAGGCGCACGAATTTGGTGAGCTAATCAAAGTTAAGGTCGCACAATTCCTCTTTGATAGTGTGCAGTATCTCGCATCGAGTGGTTGGATACTGATTCACAATGTCTCGGGCCCGAGTCGACAATTAGCAATCGAGATTGATAGTATTTTATATTAATTTACTGAGTTATGAGGCAAAAACAGCATTAAAAAGGAAGTTGAGAGCGGCTGCTCCGCAACGACATCTATGTCCACCACTTGAGAAGGTTATGCGGTGGTCGTCCGCCGCTGAAAATCAATTCTTACCTACCAAACGAGCCTCTTCTTTATTTAAAATTGCCGAGTCCGCCACGATAAGATTTCTCCAAATTAACGATGTTCCGTGAAAAATTCAAGGAAAAATTGAAGCACATTAAATGTTTTCCACATCAAATACGTGAATATATAGCAAATGACTGGGATGTTAAGGTATGTCATTGTGATATCGTCACTTGTCGGGTTACTAGGAATGGTGGGGAAGACGGATGGGGGAACGATTCGACACGACGGTTCGAGCTTCACACTTTTCATGATGAGTATGTTCAACTTTATGGATCAATCGACCGTAAGGTCGTAGTTGGCTTATTCATTATCATGGTTTACCCTTTTGTCTAGTATGATAGATGGATGACTTACTCCGATTACGGGTCATTTGATAAATTTCTCACTCGGCATAATATTTGTTAACCATTTATCAATTAGACAATGCCTAACATATCTACCATCGAGATCTCAGACACTGCACTACTTCACCACAAACCCACTTGGCACTTGGATTTTGTTGGAGGATTGTCATTTCAGACAGTATGTTAAACTTTATTCTAATCACACAAGCCTCAATGTTTTCTACATTTTTGTTTTTGACATAGCACGATCTTTATTGTAGGTATTCCCGATTCGACATCACCAATACCTCCACTACGTAACCGCGTGAATTACCGATACCGTTGTGCTCGAGGATGGGAGATCCCTATGTACCCTGATTGAGGCTTTGAGATCATCACTAGACGAACTGGAATGTAGCGACACAAGACAATTGATGCAGATGGAAACACATGGTATTTACAATGTACTAATGACATCACTGTGTGTTTCTTTTTAAAATCACGGCCCTTTGTTTTCTTTATATTCCCATTCGCCTGTTGTGAAGTTTTCTTAATTATTGATTTATTGTTGATAGAAGAGCCAGGTCCTCTATCCTTATTTTATTCCAGCACTTATAAGGTCCCTTTTCGCTTAAATCATGGTATTAATCTGTGGTCTCATGGTTATTTAATCCATTTTATGAAGGACAGAATAAATCTCAATCACATTGTTGTCAAGGAGTGTAATGTAATGTAACAATTCACAAAATACAATACAATTAATCACATTATCTATTTAACATTAAAGTTCAACAAGTAATACATAAACATAAAATCCAAGCCTTTTTTCCTTCGAACTAAACATAAACAAGAGTAGACAGAGAACTCAAGGCGTGTGCCGAAGGATCCGGCGTAGGTGCCGGAGGAGCAACAGTCAGGAGGAGAATCACTGGAAGGTGGAGGATCATCTCGATGATGGTGGAGGATCAATCGAGCGCCGCGGAGGATGCACAAAAGTGGAGGGCTAAAAGGATGCGTGAGCAGTGATGGTGTGCTATGACATGCCGAGCCGGTGATGGAGTGTCGAGATGTCAGCCGCCCCATCCGCCCGCGTAAAGTATGTCATGCGCGCCTCGCTCGCACCCCAAAATAATCAAGACTTCGTCTCTTCCCCGTGATATCATGCCTCAACAAGTCAATGCTCTCCGAAATACGCTACATAAATAATATGTGAACTTAATATTAGTAATATAATAAAAGTTAAGTATCAAATTATGTACAATTTAGATTACTTGTGTCAACTAAGTCCATATTTAACTTACAAGATCACCGTAGATGCAAAGATGTGAGGCGTAGAGGATCGTGCATCCGTCAGAACCCGATCTAAGCCGGGGGCTGGAACGACGCGACGCGATATAGCGATCATACCAGGCCATATACTGGGTACACTCTCTCCCAGCCCGAGTATAGGCATCGCCGACTGACTGACACAAGAGGTGATCCATCCATCTCTCCCAACATCAACCAATAAGCTACGTCGTCGTGGAGGTGTGAAAGGCCGCGAGGAATGGTCTCGAATATAGCCAACCGCGTGAAGACCACCCGACGATATGGCTTCCACAACTTGTCCGTACTGCATCCGTAATACCATGCAATATCTGAAAGGTGCTCAACCTCGATGATCCTCATATGGCTCCCGCCAGGATCTTCCGAAATCGCGAATCGACCGAAGCCCTCCGAACCGACCGCAAACTATCCGAATCCACGGCGCCCCAACGCAGTTGCACGTGGACGTGACTCATAGAGCATATCCCGCAGAAGAAAACATCAAAGTGCTCGTGAATCCAGGCTCACATAATCAAGAAGATAATTAATATCAATATCATCGATAAACACGAAAATTATCTACAAAACAAATAAAAAATCGTCATCAATCGTGATCAGAAAAGGGTCGTAGCCACCTTAACTCGTCGTGACCTCAAACTCCGGTCGCAGAGTCGCTGCCCGCATGTATGCCAAATGCCGCACTTCAAGCATAGCTAACAACCATGCCGGTGTCCCGAATAGCTCCAAGTACTATCATATACCGCCGCACTCTTTATCGCCGAACAGAGTGCAAACTGAACCGGTAGATGGAGCAAGAAATGGTAGCAAACACTACATCATCATCGAAGGACGATTCGTAATAGTCGGTGAGAAAATGATCCTCACCACAAAAGAGTCGAATCAAGGAGAACGACACCGCTCCGCTTCTCTCTAGATGCGCTCTACGCTTAGTGCCGAACAACTCACCTCAATAAAGCATTTGGCATCGCCCACATGAAGCGGCCGTGGAGAATGATACATCATCGATCCAAGAATGTGTATGTAAGATGGATGCGGGCACTGCCTAGTGTGATGGTCATCTCACCAAACGCATATGAAATGTCGCGGGTCTCCGCCGCCACCGCTCACAAAGCCGACAACATCGGTCTACTCGCAACTCGATGACTGCAACTAGTCAACGATGCCAACCCAGATCGATGTACAGTCTCATAAATACGAGACCTCTCCATATCTAGCTCCCATAACTGCAGCTTTGCACCATGATTGACCAATTTCAATGGTGCTCGATCCTACAATAAAAATGGCAAATAAATTACAATTCAAGTTACGTAACTAAAATTAACATATATATATATATATATATATATATATATATATATATATATATATATAGCTTTGGACAATGATTGTTTACCTCTCCCAACCATATATTTGCTGCAACATGTTTGTCAAAACTCCGCAATATACATCTATCAATAGGTCCTCCAGGAGCACCCTCGAATACCTCCTCATGCTCATCCCTATCATGCCGAGGATGCTTCAACTAATTCTGGATCCTCGCTCAACCTCTCAATCAACCCGGGCTGCCCACGCCCGATCCAAGAGGTCGTCCGCGAGGTGCACTCCAGATGTATATCCTCAGCACGTGGTGGCATATCTATTTCAAAGAAAATAAACATTGATAACTTAAATAATATCATCATTAAATAAAAATGTGTACAGGATGATCACTGCACAATGTCTACCGGAAAATATAGTTGGAATAGTATGCACTTTATTTTTTATTTTGGGTGGAGGTTAAAATTTTGATATAGATGTATATTCCCATCATTCAATGTAACCTAAGTATGAGGCACTTCACATCAAAACAATCACACTCCATATGTTTTCTAGCACCTCCTGTGAATGACAAAAGACAACTAGCAAAGAACCATATTTTGGGTCATTTAGAGGAATTAAATTATATGGAAAAATACAGTTATTTAATTCATAGAAAGAATGAGATTGAAGAAAATGATATTATGTATGTAAGCTATAACATAATCTTAAAAATGACCTACTCAACTTCCATTTCCCTAATCTAACCTAACTAGTTATTAGTTCACCTATTTTCTCATATAAGCTAATAGTTATTGTTCACCTATTTTCATATAAGTTTATAAATTTACGATTAGCGAAGAATTATATGACTAATAATTCAAGTGTGGACTCGATACTTTAAAATCTTCGGAGCACATTAAGAGTAAAGAGATTCTATAGTGCACTCCTTACATTATCTAATACCATCTAAATTACAATAGTATTTGTGAGAAATCAACCGACACTACCAACCGTTATGCAATCAACCGACATCATCAACCAGAAACGTAGACAACCGGACATCCCTAAATCCGTAAATGTAATTAAATCCGACATCGCAACCGAAAATTGCATTAACCCACATCATTAACCGGCCAAATGCATTAATTCGACATCATCAAATCCGTGAAGATAAAATTCCTGACATTGTGAAATCCGAATTATTGAATGAATTCGGACATCCCGCATATCCCGGAGAGAACCAATAACCGGCATCGAATCCGAATGTTTAGATGCTACCGGATTCAATGAAATCCGGACGCTCAGATTCATGTTTCCGAATCCCGGAACACGTATTCTACGCAAAAATCTAAAACCAAAGAAACAACCGCGATGAAAACAAACTTACTTGATCTCCGGATTTGGGAGGTTCTCTGCTTCTCGCGCGAGGACGTGGGTTCTTCCGGGTGCGAAGGATGGTTTGCTGCCCGGATTTGGGGTTTTGTTTGGTAAGAAAATGGAGGAGGATGTGGGTTTGGGGGCCAGGAACAAATTTATGTGTCGATAGGTTAGGATGGGAAAATTTTTTTATGGAATGGGGTGTAAAGAGATAATAATGGGGTGCGTAGAGATATCAATGGGGTGTGAATAGAACTACTCATAATATATTTGAAATGTGGGAAAATCATTTTTCTCAATTGTTTTTCTCTTTCTTCGGTACTTTCCATAACCAAACATAACCCAACCCTAAAGAATTTAGTAGGAACTGTATTTTCATTTTAAAATAGACAAAACTTCGAAAATATTAATAAAGAATGTTTTCAATTAAACGTAGGGAACTGTTATTAAAAAGTTTCTGTATAACAAACTCTCTAAATACAAAAAATATGAAATACTATGTGAGATCTGTTTTTTTAGGCAGAATTGTGTGGTTTGTTTATGTGGGGGAATTGGTAATGATGAATGAGGGCTGTTTACAGAATTTAGAGGATTAAGCTTGTGGGTTGAACTGTAAATACAATTTTTAATTATTATAAAGTAAAAGATGTTAAAAAAAAAAAAAGACTTCCCTTTTTTTCAATCCTTACAAGTAGGGATGGTAATGCGATGGTTTTTTTGGGTACTTGCCACGTCTTGTACCAATTTACCTTATTGGGGGGGTTTCAAAGGGTTTGTGATTTTTTCTAAACATGGAACGTGTTCGGGTATTATTTATTACCGTCCCGATTATATAAAAAATAATTTAAATTTTATTTTGAATACATAACATTAGTAATAAAATTATTTTTAATATAATAAGTTCAAAATTATAATATTATATTTATTTAGAAATTTCATTAATTTATATTATTAAAAATTAAAATATAAAAATAATGATAAACAAGCATAAAGATGGTAATTTTTCAAATGGTTAGATTCTTTCAATTCCGTTTAATTTTTTTAACGACAAAACGAAAAATATTTATCATTAAACTTATACAGATGAGATGCAGATCGTCTCATTGCCATCCCCGTAACTACAGGCAGCAATCCAAAGCCTTGTGTAAATGAAACTTGTCAATAAGTTAATTGTACATGTTATACAAGCATCAAGCGTTATGTACATTTTATGAATTAGTTCATTAATTAGCCCAATTGAACCTCACATCAAGAGAACGGTTTATCTCATGAATTCAACCATTGGTTTTTTTTTTTTTTCTTACTTTTGTTAATTCCACCTTTACCCTTATGTTCATGTGATCAACCATCCCTTCAACAATTCTTATTTGTTTACTCACTAATTTCAAGTGTTGCAACATGTTGAGCCTGTACCAATATATGACTTTCAACTAAGGATCAAAATATCGATAAATACAGATATATCGGTAATTAGATTTTATGGATATATAAGAAATATCGGTGGATATTTTTATAAAAATATTGGTTCGATTAAAAATTTTTATATCTTAATTATATAGATGATGAGAAATGATTCATATCTTAATTAAGGTAGATTAAAATCAAATGGATTAGTAATTATTAAATTAAATATGTTATATTTAATATATTATTCAAATATTATTATGTTAAAGAGATATTATTTATTTGTTTCCTTTATTATTACAAATATTAGGTAGATAACAAGGAGATTCAAAATATTGTATATTATAATTTAAAATTTTTAAATGATAGTATTTTATTTCTTTTCATTTTCAAATTAATATTTGATTTAAAAATATTATAAGTTATAATGTGAAATAAAAATATTATAATCAGGTGAAAGGATTAATGAAAAAATAAAAAAAAAGTGAACAATAATATAAAATAATAGAAATATTCATAAATAATAAGAGAATATAACAAAACGATTGTACTATATATAATAAGTGCAATCACTAGTTTGGTGGCTAGAGGGTGCTACCTTCCAAACATTTTGGGTATATTTGAAACCCCAAAAAGTAGATTTTTCATATTTTTACATCTTTAAGCAGGATTGAAAATTTCTACTATCGAGAGAGTATATCATATCCATCTCCACCGATAATTAAAATATCGCCGATATTTCGATCAATTTTTATGAAATTTTGTTCCTTGCTTTCAACTCATTGAGGTAAGTACAAGTAATCCACGTTTTTTGCCAAAAAAAAAAAAAAAAATTGAATCCATGTTAGTAGTACCAAGCCATTTGTTGGCTCGCATGTTTGTTGTAATATTGATGTGTGTGAAACCTTCGTTTGATTCTCTCATCTACATTAATGAGTTATTTTATTATATACGTACACAACTATTTGCATTGTACCTCCACTCCTGCATATTAGAGAGGATTTTCACTAAATCATGATGTAAGACTATCGATTGTCATGATTTACTTAACTATGGTATTATGCAAACTCTTAGCCTTAAAAGAATATTGAATCTATACCAAAAGTTAATACGAGACTTTGACTTTTGGATGAAACCTTTAGATAGTCACATGTCCTTATGAACGGAATAATTCTTGATGAAATGCTAATGGCAATAATTATTATTAGTAGAATTACTATGACAACTCATAGGATTAGGACAATGTGTCTCCTTTGATGATTTAAAGGACATATAATTTACAATACTATAGCCATAACATTTTTTTAGTGTAAATTTGACATATGATCCTTGGAGTTAGGCTATATTAATTTATCACATGATTAGTGTGATATGTAACTTAAGAATTTAAGAGCGGATCTTAATAGGTGATAACACTATCTTGTTATATTACAAATAATAGTTCATGGCGAGCAACATATAGTATATCATGTACTAAGCTTCTCTTGTTATTTACAGAAGTTAATGGAGTGCAATTGATCTTTCTATAATATGATGTTCAATCAATTTAAGAATTGGATTACAAGAAAGTCATTGCTCTTATGGTGTCAATTCTCCTTATTCAAATTTCATATACCTTTATAACATGGTTCAACTTTAGGTTTAATCTTGTGCATAAGGGACATTTTAAAATTTATGGTACGATTTACAAAGGATATTGATCTCGATTAGTCTAATTGATTAACTTGATGATCTTGTGTGCTTCATTAATTTAGTAAAACTTGTTTTAGATTAGATTATGTGACCTAAGCCCATTTAGGACCAAGTCATCTAAGTCTAGTAGAGGAACCCTTTGAATATCGCTTTTCAGGTCAAGGTTTCAAGATATTTTGGATTCGAAAATTAGGTAATCCTAATGGAAATCAATAGGTTCATAAGATTTAAAATGGTTATCTTGGTTTTGATTATTTGCTTCAACAATTAAATGTAATTATTGTATCAAAAGAATTGAGTTAGCATTAAATTTTTTAGTGATTTTGACATACGAGTGAGACCCTAAAATGATCATATGTTTTGATGGAGTGGGTCACTATTAATTTAGACAAGTGATAGGTATGATGAAGATAGATATCACAATATTCATAGGTTTGAGATAACCTATCACATTGGGTGATCTCTAGGAATGTGATTAGAAAATCTATGGTTTTAATAAGTGGGATTCAACATATGATCTTAAAGAGACAAGATATGCAAGTTGATGAAACTCAAGAATAATAGAGATAAACTTGAGAGGTTGATAGCATTCACCAATAGTTTATGAGAAACTTACATGCAACGGATAGTAGGTCACAAATTTAAGTTCTTATATCTCATTCTAATATCATATGATATTAGAGGATAGTTCACTTTCCATATTAGGATGTTCAGTTAACTTGGGAATTGGATTCTAAGGGAGCAAATATTGTTCTTCATTTACAAGTGTGCATAAAAGTTAAGGATGTTTTCTCCAAACTAGGTTAATTAGTTGGTTGAAGCCCAATAGGCCTAATTAATGAATTAGGATCTAAGTGGTTAGTGGCTTTTATTTCTTTTGAAAAGAGAAATAATTTTATTGCTAGCAATTCATTTGATAAAAACAAAGAATCAAATTCATTAAAAACCCTAGAGGATGAAACTGTTAGAATTAAGCCGATATAAGCAAACTAGAGTATTAATTAAGTTGGACCACTGAACTTATATGGGCTAGTTATAGGTCCAAGTATGTAAGTGGATTCAATGACCCACAAAACCCTATTATAAATATAACATTATATTTAGGTTTAGGATAACAAACTATTTTCAGAGGGAAGAGAATTTTTTTGTGTCCCAGATCTAAAAAGCAAAAGGCGTTGAATTGTTCTTGAAACCTACACTCTTTAGTTAAGACTTGCAAATCGGGTATTGCCTGGAAGATTTACGGATCAATTCCATTTCGATTAGTATGTATTTTAATTTTTTACTTCCGTTGCATATGAAATCATAGATTTATGATTGGATGTACTCGAGATTCCAAATATCCGTATCGTAATGGGTTTCAGATTCCGTGATTTGAGATCTTGAGATTTCATAGGTTAATAAAAAGAAAAAATTCATTTTTTTTTTTTTTGATCTACCAGCAAATCTTCTCTCGGAATTGTTAATAATAAAAAAAAATCAATCTTTATTGATTTGATATCTGGTTATTATTTATTGTTTTTTCAAATCATATAATAATTTTGGTATGGTTACTTTTTGATGTTCTGGAATTGTTAAGTTTTTTTCTATTGATTCCAGCATGACATCATTGTGTGATGTTACAGGATCAATGGCATGCTGTATTATTGTTTGATGTATTTGTTATCATTCATGAAAAATTCGTTTTGTGAAGATATTTTTTATATATAATATCTTTTATTTTGTGTGTTTGTGCTTCTATTACCAGATCTAGGTAATGTTATATAAGGATATTATGTTTGTTTTTTAAAACCAACAGTAGTTCAGTAGAAGTTCTTTGTTTGCAGTATAGTAGAAATGCTATGTGAAACGAAAAAAAAAAAAAAAAAGGGCACTGTTGAAAGTTTTTTTTTGAAAACATGATAATTTAGAATTTTGAATATCCTAGATAAATTAATTTAATTAATTTTGTGATGAGGAATTAAATTATCATTTTAACAAGATTTATCTTCTAATAAATAAATGTTAAATAAATAAATAATTTAATTTATTATTAAAAATTAAATTATAGTTACCTCTAAAGGATAAATGTTAAATAGGATATATAATTTAATTTATATTACTAGAATTAAATTATATTTTAACAAGAATTATCCTTTAATGGATAATTATTAAATGGATATATAATTTAATTTATTAATAAAATGATGGATTTAATTAAGACGTGTTGTTGTTTTAAGATATTTAAATTATTAAATTAAAGTAAACAACTTACATGTTCAAGAAAATTATAAATGGTATGTTTATAGTGCTTATTCTAGAATTAGTTTGACTATAGAAATTTGCTAAATTAGAGAAATTTAGAGATCAAATTTGGTTGAATTTAAGAATAAGGAGATTATAACATAATCTTCAAAACACTCAAGTTTTTAAAATAATGAAGTGGGAGAAGGTTTAGCAAGTCTACATCATTCCACTGAAAGAGTCTTGGGATTCATGTTTGAATCAGCCTAAAGTTCGACAAATGTGATAATCTTAGTTAAGAGACTCTCTTATGGTTAGTTGATAAATATTTTAGTGAGAGCAATTAGCCTAAAGTTGAGGCTCTTTACTTAAGAAATATTGAAACTAAGATCAGTGGATCAAACACTTAACTTGAAGAAAATAATAAACTATTTAAAATAGTCCCTATTTATTTTATCTAGAGGTTAAAGTTTATAGGGTAAGTCAATCACTTAGGTGGTATTTGTTTTTTTTACTTAATGCTAACAGAACTTTTTTTAGCTTATCGTCGAATAGTACTAATAAGATTAAGATAAGCTGCTTGCTTTTTAATATTATGAATGAGCAGTGATGACAACGCCGATCAATATTTCTCGTAAGGTTCTATCTCGCCACGCTCTTAATGGCAATGTGTTTGGTTTAATTTAATTGGTTTTTAACTAGTTTGAGTTTATTTTCAAATCAAATGGTTCAGCATTGTTACTCCCTCAGAAACCCGAGAAAATTAGAAATTTTCAAAAATGGTAAAATGTTAATAAAAATAATAAATTACTAAAAGGGTTCAGGGAAGCCTAGAAAATTATCTAGATCTCGAATGACAAATGACTGTCTCCTAAATTGGCTTCAGAAATTTAGTGATCACACCCATTTAATGACGCTCTTATATATGCAATGAAGAGGCCATTGCATGTTATATCATGTCACATGCATACTGAATGTTAATGGGACAACAACATAATCCACACCACTCTCATCGTGTCAGGCGGACAATTCATTATCATTCACGTGATATGACTTCCATAAATCATTTTATTCATGTCAACCTACCATGCAAACATATATCAACATTCACATTCAACATGTCATTCTTGATCAAGCAATGACACACACAAACAAGCCATGTAATGGCCATTGCATATAACAATTCATATCATGTCAACATGTTAGAGCACGCACATTGACACCTAAACACGTCACTCTTAGTCAAGCAATGACATTTGATCCTCAAGACTAGTCGCACGAGATGCCCATAAACATTTCACACAACGTGCCATCATAGTCATAGAATAGTTTCAACTTTTAGTTCGTAAACTAGTCCCCAACAATCCTGGGTAAAATTTGACATAAACCATTAAACAACCTAAGTTATAGTAGTCCCGGAAAACGGACCATAAATTGAGTTATAGAGGTCCGATTTGGGTGATTCAAAATGCTAACATCAAGTTCTCAGATAGAGTTACAATTTCCTTGAAGGATACTATTCCAAATTCTCATTTTTTCCTTACCGAAAATCAGTTCCGAAAATCAGTTCCAAAAATCTGGACATTAGGTTAAGCCAAAACAAGGCAGCCTATGGTAGTCCCGGAAAATGAACTATAACTTGGGTTATAGATGTCTAATTTAGGTGATTCAAAAGCCTAACATCAAGTTCTCAGATAGGGCTACAATTTTCTTGAAGGATATTAGTCCAAAATTTCTCTTTTTCAAACTAAAAATCAGCCCAAACAGTGCCTTAGACCATTAAAACTCAATCAAACAGCCTCTAGAATGGAAAATAAACTAAAGTAAGAAGAATCTATACCTCTTAGAGCATAGAAGAAGGAAGTCTCGTAGACATTTCCTAAACCTGAAACCTGATTTCTCCCGAACTTCGATCAATCCGATGAAATCCCGTGTTTTTGCACTCACACGTAGCTCTCGGCCGACATGAACTGCTCTTGGCTCAACACTCGACCACGTAACTCCGTGGATCGAAGAGAGAAGTTTTGATTTTTGATTTTTCTTCTTTCATTCTCACTCTACGAGTTTTCCTTTCTTCCCAGCAGAAAATCTGCTCATTTTCTGCCCCAAAACTGATTTTATTTTATTTGTCTAACTTAATTCTTAAGTTTGGAGACATGACCCACATCGCGCCATGTGTCAATTACTCATTCGGGTCCGTTTCTGTTTCGAAATAATTTATTTCATTCCGGTTCAAGTTTAATTTATTTTAAATGAACTTTACTTGAGTTATTTCCTAACTCCCGAGATTCTCATAAAAATTTCGTCCCTAAGAGTCACTAGACCCCCATTACCCCGAAAATCGTGAAAACTTCGGACAGCTCAATTCGACAAAAATTTTCCAATCCAGATTTCGCGACTAATTAACTATGAAGTCCGCTTCATCATCCGAGATCTAGAAAAATTTTCAGGCTTCCCTGAACCATTTCAACAATTTTACTGTTTTTGCCATTTTTCAGAAAAATTAAAATTTTCCCGGGTTTTACATTAGTCTAATTACTAGAATACATATGACTCTAGTTTTGCTACATATTGACAACCATGATCAAATTTGTTGTCTCTATTTGATCAAATATATTTTATCATTTGAATCGTCTATACACAAGTAAACCCTATAATAAGATGATGAAAAACAAATCGTCGTATCAAGATGACACAAAACCACACGCCACACAAGACGATAACGAAAACACAAAAACAGATTAAAAACCGTGTTGGATACGATTTAAACAACCTAGATCACCATGTTAAAACACAAAGCATAATTTTAATGGAGAAAAACTGAAAAAATTCATGTACCTGATTTGGAATCCATGGTTGGAATGTCTTCTTGATGCGGAATTGATGAAGGACTGCGAACAAACGATCGCCAAGATCTCAAGATCTTCTCCGAATGACCTCATGAAACGCATCGGGCTTAATGAGAATGCCTTCACCGATCTCAAAATATTTCTTTAAAATCAGACATGTGAGAATCAGACGATCCCAGGGTTTGCAGACTGGTTTTCTATATATTTCAGCTCACCACGGGCTCCTCTCATTACAACGCCATCAAACACAACACTGCTACCATGTTTTATTAAGAACTTAATAATTCAATTAATTAATCGAATAAATCCAGTTAATAAATCCAATTAATAAAGCCCACCTTAATGAAAATCTAAATACTTCCCACTCTGGGCTATATTAATTGAAACAAAACTGTGCGCACCTTTATATTGCCCAGAGAGATTATTCTAATAGTCAATCCTGATCCCATAAAGCCCTCGACACCAATCATGGTGGTACTTGCACTGGCCCACGCAAGCCTCTTCCACGTGTCATAAGTGCTTTCAACTTTACCTGATATGGATTCAATATGCGGTGTGTTTAAATGGACAATACCTCATAATGAGTGATACTATGTGTTATCCATTTTGTTAGTCCAAATTCTCTCTCCTTATGTCACAAAACCTAGTGTGTCACCGTGAGAATATACATCATGGTTCCAACGACTCAGATATATGTTACCTTGATAGGTAACTTTACTATGTGTAACAAAACATGTCAGTAAGGCAATGCCAAGAATGCCCCCATAGCCTCGTATTCAAGGTTTACACAATGCCTTGAGATTTTCTTTTTTTTAAATAATTATATGTGTACTAACTTCGATAAACCTACATTCACAAATACCTTATCAATGTAAAGAGTTGATACAAATTCAATTATTACAAAATGTAATGAACCGGATTCATCCTTCATAAGAGCAACATAAAACTTAATAGCTCCCACTAATTTACAGTATCCCATGATACTCCTAAGCCCATGTTAATGACATGTCGACCAAACATATCAAAGTGCCTTTAAGCAAATGGATCTGGGTAATCATATCATCTCGGCTGACATACGCCTCCACCGCAATGTCACCGGTTTGAACTTTTCCTTTATAGTCAAGTACTTGACTCCATGTGCTTAGACCCTTGAGACCTCTCGTTGTTGTTAATAAACAACACCGCAGAGTTATTGGCTCGCCACTAACCGTATGGGCCTATCCACAAAATCAAACACTTAACTCGATGAGGTTTCCTCGAGCCAAATCGCTCGAGTAGTCACGCAAAAAGCATGCTACAAACTCCGTCGCATGGCAGAGGATGCAATTGATTGCTTTCACTTTTCCATGATACGCACCTCCTCGCTAACTTAAACATATAACCGTTGTTGACTCTTTTTCATCCTAACAACAAGAAAGTCCGAATCGAATACCCAACCACCAGAGTCCCGAGCATGCTCAGAGATCAGCATATAGTCTTTTGTCCTCTTTAAGTACCTCATAACCTTCTTGGCAAGAACCCAATGATCGTGGTCCTCGGATTTGACCGACATTCGCTTTAGAAGTCCTTCAAGCAAACGCACATCCGCCCAGTGCATACCAGCATACATAATACTCCTATGCACTAGCATAAGGTACATTCTTCATTCGCTTTCTAACATCTCGAATGATGATATCGCTGACGCACTCAACTTCTCTTATCACCTTTTAGCGTATCAGGAGCAATTGCTTACGATTGCTGCATGTTGAATCTTCTAAAATACGATCAACATATGCCCTCCTCGAGATAAACCCAATATTCGCAAGAACGATTCCCGTGAATCTCAATGCCTAGACAAAAGACGCCACCAAGGTCCTTCATATCAAAGTTCTTTGACAACATCCGCTGTCTATGCAAGAACTAAGGTCACCGCTATGCTGTGATCATCCACATAGAGTAAGGAAAAATGAATTTCCTCCCACCGACCAAAGATATACATCGATCTACTTTGTTCTCAACAAAACCATACGCAAGCAGTCAAATACTATGAAACTTAAGTACCATTGTCTAGAAGCTTGCTTGGAGACCATAACAGACTTTTTTAGTCACATACAAGTTTACCCGAATCATTTTGCCACAAAACCTTCAAGTTGCATCATAGACTTCTTCATTAAGGTCTCCATTGAGAAAGGCAATTTTTAACATCCATCCGGTGTAACTCCATATCAAATGAGCAACTAACGCCATGATCACTCCGGGAAGAATCTTAGAAGAGACCGGAGGAAGTCGCTTCATAGTCTACTTCCTTTCTCTCTCGAGTGAAACCTTGGCTACTGGGCCCAAGCTTTAAACTTCTCAATCTTTCCTTTAGGAGTCTTTAGTCTTATACACCCATTTGCGCCTGGGCTGGCCTATGACCTCGTGGTCTCAATAAGTTCCCAAACTCCATTATGCCTCATAGATTGAATTCTCATCTCTCATTGTGTCCAACCACGCTTCCGATCGAGGACAAGAAACACCATAAGTTATCGATCGGGCCACGTAACCGATATCGTATAGTCTTGCTCTCCTATATAGACCAAATAGTCCTATGGTGCTGCCGATCGCCTCTCCCTAGTGGATCTCCTTACCGGGAGTAGCACTGCCACATCATGCACCCGAGAGCCTCGATGGACATCATTGTGAGCCGCCTCAACAACAGATCCTAGTCTCAATAGGTTCAATATAAGGTGTGGGAGTTTCCACAATTATCCTGTGATGGGAGAGATGCAGATACCACTTTACCCACCGTACTATCATCCTCACTGGGCCTGCGGAGCAATTACTTTCTTCGGCCACATCAAACTCCAAAAACTTAGTCGTCTCTGCGGATTCCACAATTCTTGTGCCTACTGGGATTATAGAACCGATATCCCTTCAATGTTCCAGTAAGATACAAAATAACACCTTAGTGTTCCGAGTCCAACTTTGCTTAATGTCGATTATATAACTTTACTTCAGACATCCCCAAAAGTAAGATGGTTTGCTAGCTTCGCCTGCCCATAACTCAAAAGGAGTCAATGGAATGTACCTTTCGTAGGTACACGTATTCAAAATGTACAAAGTCGCTTTCAAAGCCCACCCCCAGAAACCGTAATTTGTCCTACTATCATACTCCTTACCATTTCCATAAGAGTACGATTGCGCCTTCATTATACCATTTGTCAGACTCCCGTGCATAGTAAATCGTGCCACTATCCCGTGCAGTCCTCTAAGTATTCGCGAATGGCCCCTTGTTTCGTCCAAAGATCGCCATGCTTGCCATAATACTCTCCACCTCTACGATCTAACAACCTTTATGACTTTTCCCAATTGTTTCTCGACTTCTCAAATTCTAAAATTCAACTTGTCAAGAGACTTGACTTTTCTTTAATCAAGTACAAATAACCATATCGAGAATAGTCATCAATAAATGTGATGAAATAAAAATTTCATACGGGTTGCCGATAAGGTCCACTTATATCTGTGAATGACTTCCAACAAGTCGAATTACTGACCGCAGCCTTTCTTTCTCTTATCTTGGTCATTTTACTCCTACAACGCTCTTACGATGTTCTAAGTCATTTTAAGAAAGTGCAGTGATGTTAGTCTTTATCGCCTCTTCTACTCATCCTTAGAGATATGGCCAAGCTCGCTATGCCATAATGCATAAGACTCTTCCTTAGGTAGTGGTCTCTTAGAAACAACCTTTTCAAACGTATAGTTACGTGATATGCTCATCTGAGATAAACTTAATCAGATAACTGGCTGACATATGACAAGACTCCAACCTTATTTGAATTAAGAAATATTGAAATAATATTGCTCTTTGATCAAAAGAGTAATCATAAATCAAACATGATATTTGAAACTAAATTCCTTCTAAAGGAAGGTACATAAAATGTGTCTTTTCAACATCAATTTAAACCGTAATCTAAAAACTAAGATTACATCTCCCCACTCTAACATGACTTCAAATTTTCCTCATTGTTTCCCAAAGGAGCTTTGATTCATCCTCGTTATTTCCTCCCGCTTATGAATCCTCGTATGGTAAATGCAACATGATTAGTTGCTCCACTATCAAGCCACCAAGAACTCCACTTGTGTCAGATAGTTTGATTCACAAACAAGTATTAAAGAATATTACTCAGAAGCCCACGCTTTGGACATCTGCTTTGAATTTGCACAGCCCTTCTTCATGTGACCTTTCTTCTACAAAAGAAGCACGATCACCATCCTTTTCAAGAATGTCTTCGACCCATATTGTCAGACGACTAAAGATATTTTCGAAAGCACCTTTATGAGTTCACTCGAACTTTATTTTTCCTTTAGGACTAGCGTTGAAGCAAGGCCATATGCTCTTTCCTTCTTCGCTTCTCTTCTTTCGCCACCACCTCGCTATTAAGTCATTAACTCCACCAAGTCTCATCTCGGGAATTTAGCTTGTCTTTATAATCCCAAAGTCGTGCATGGCGTTTGTGGCTTCGATGCACAATGTGCAAGCATCGTGAATGGTGATTAAGAGCTGGAGCTTCGCCTTTAGGTCTACCATCTCGTGACATAATCTCTAACCCTAAATTGCATCCATCATACTTCATGTTAAAGAGATTTTCAAGAAGTGTTCCAGAACCTCGCAGATTGATGAAACTCGATTTCTAGCCTCTATGGTCGCCATCATTTCCTACAGCATAGCCACCCAGAACCACTTTTCAAGTGTTTCAGAATGGATTTCTTCATCACAATAAAAGAAATCCGACGCTCCTTTTCTTCCCAGTAAAGATAAATCACGCTTTCTACACTTCAAGTGACTAATGGTCAGATATCTCGCCGGCTTATCCTTTGTAAGCGCCATGTGAACATCACCGCCTCCACTCCAAATAGAAAGTCCTTCCGTTTCGGAATTCAATCCAAAGAGCGACCTCAATTGAAATTAACTGGCAGCTCTCACGTAAAAAATTGACTAAAAAATAAACAAAACAATACAATCAGCATCATGTGAATGGCGCGCACTACATACATCATCACATACAATCACCAAGGTAAAATACGACATTTAGCCAGACACTCTCCACATGACAAATGGCCACAGAACATATTCTAATCCTTCGTGGAAATCACCACCTTCGGGGTGTATGAACCACTAAGATCGCCATTTCTCAAGCATGCCATACATGTATCCCTCCATGAACTAACACGTGACCACCTCCTTTGGGAGTATGATCATGTAATGTAACGTAAGACATCCCACCACAATATGAGACTGAGTATTTCTCAAACCCAATCAAGTGTGCCACTCTCACGGTCACAACTCAATTGAATCCTGAAAATCTCTCATACCAAGGATATAAACTTATGTATCACATTCAATATATATATATGTTATGCCACTATAATGCCTAATCATTCATTAATAGTCAATCGAATATGGGACTCTACACAAATTTTATGCGTTGATATGCATGTTAGCTACCATATGTATTTCCTAAACTATAGAGAAATACAAAATACGTGAAAATACCCAATTCTAAGTGTAAATAGGTTCTATACGCGATTTCATATCTCGTAAAGCTTCAAACATGCAAAGTGAATATACCATACAGGTGGAATTTCTTACCACGAAATCGCAGATACCAAGATCTCCTAGAAATACCATCACATCGCCGCCACGCGCCACCGTAAGGCTCTGCCAGGTGGCGCCGGGCGCCGCTGTTCAGCCATTGGCTCGCTTGGACCGGCCGCTTTAATCGCGGATCGTCGGGTCGTTGACCGGGCCGGTTCTAATCGCGACCGGTCGGGTCGCTGGGATAAATGGACTGGTCGGGTCTTGACCGCTGACTGGTCGGGCCGCGACCGCCGTCAAAGACCGGTTATGAGATGACGCCATCACCCACGCTACCGCCCACGCTGGGCAGACACGCCAGCGCGTTCACGCTGCCAGACACCCAAGATTCACTTTACCAACCGCCAAAAACGGGTCGGGATCCGCCGGACCGCCCGCCACCGATCGGGTCGCGCCGACGCCATCATGACGCCATCAGCCGGGTTGATCGATTCAAGGCCGCGACACGCCGCCGCCTTCAACGCTGCGGTGGCGCTGCGGGCGGCGTCCGCCACTCCGGCGACGGCCACCCATCGATCCGATCGTCTGGCTGCAGATTCCAAATATGCAAAATTTTTAATTTTGATGTATAGAAAATTTCAAATTGGATGTAATGCCCGATTTTCATAAAAACCCAAAAAAAAAAAATTTCTCCGATTCATATGCTTTGAATTCTAATCCATTATTGGCTCGATACTAACCGCTTGGATACGATTTAAACAACCTAGATCACCATGTTAAAACACAAAGCATAATTTTAATGGAGAAAAACTGAAAAAATTCATGTACCTGATTTGGAATCCATGGTTGGAATGTCTTCTTGATGCGGAATTGATGAAGACCTGCAAACAAAACGACGTCAAGATCTCTGCCATCTTCTCCCGAATGACCCTGATGAAACTCGCTAATGGCACGCTCTCACCGATCTCTCTTAAAATATTTTAAAACCGTATGTGAGAATCTGTACGATCCTGTGGCTTTGGAGTACTCAGCCTTTCTATATATTGAGTTCGACCACGTGGCCCTCCCATTACGGCCGGGCCGCATCACCACACACTTGTCACCCCATATGTTTTATTAAGAATCCTAATAATCTCAATTAATTAGACCGAATAAATCCAGTTAATAAATCCAATTAATAAAGCCCACTTTATGAAAATCTAACAAACCGGACTTAAGTGACTTAAACACAAGAGGACTTAAACTCACATATAAGCCCATACAAGCCTTCTTAGAGGTTTATGGGTTTGTAGTCTTGCCATGCACTTTATATATATAGAAAAGCCATGGCAACATACTCTTTGAGAGGATTCCACTATCCTTACGTGGCTCATTTAAAAAAAGAGGGCTATTGAACGAAATATCAATTGGTATCTGAGATCCACATAATTTAAATTTGATATAGGGACATTTAGATTACAAGAAACACCATTGTCTCTAAACTTAAGCTATTAAAACCTTTTTAGGGTATGATCACTTATTTTCGCGATGTTTCTTTTCATCCTACTGCTAAGGGATATTTGTATGGATGTTTAATACGATGAAACGTGGTTGTGAATATTTATCTTTCAATTCTCTAAATTAGGTTTTACATTATGCAAGGAATATTAAGATTAGTATGATTCATGTTTTTGAAAATATTTTTTATTCTAAAAAATATAGAAAACGCTAAAAATTTATTTGGTTCCCTTTGTTTGTGTTCTAAAAAACATGAAGAAGACAAAGAACACTGATTAACATGGATAACACCAAATTCAGAGCTAGGTCTTTAAAAACTATTTTCTAGAACAATTTTTGAAAATTGAAACCAAATAGACCATAATATTTATTTATTTATTTATTTTAAAGTTTCCTAAGACTTTAGTTATGTTATAAAAGTCTAGTTTTTAGTTCTTGTGAGTTGGAAGCATAGGAATTTAGTTGCAAAAATCATATTTTTAGTCCATCCACGTAAGTTAAGAGAAGCAAAATTGCAATTTGTGCATTTAGGGGCATCTATGACTGAGAATTTGATAAAAAAAAAAACGATTTTTCCAATGAAAAAAATGGTCGAGAAATGAGAAAAAGACTTATCAAATTTGAAACTTCATTATCCTTTTTAAGGAAAGGGTTAATTACATAAATAATGTCTCAACTTTTTCATTTTTTATATTTTGGTGTCTCAACTTTATTTCTATTTTTTTTTAATTTTTGTGTCTTAACTTTATCTTTTTCAATCAAGTGCTTTTTAACCAATGAATATTTGAATAAGCAAAAATTGCAACTAAATAACATTCTTATCGTATAAAAATGATGAAATTACTTAAATGACTTTTAACGAGTGAAATGACAATATAATCCCTTTCACATTAACGTTTTTGCTATTTGTTCACTATAGTACAAAAATAAATATTTTAATTATTTTAAAATTAATTTAAATATATAATGTTTTATTTTTAATTATTCATATATAATTTAATTATTCATATAAACTGTCATAACTAGGACTCGAGACCTCCTCCCTATACTCTGCTTGAACACTTTATCACATGAATTAGGGATGATTGGCTTTTCACATAATACTTAGAAAACAAGTAAAAATAATAATGAAAATTAATTATTTTTAATTATTTCACTATTTTTTTTAAAATTGTTATATTTTATTTTAAGAAATTTTATTCTTTATGTCACCTATAGTAATCAATTTTATCAATTTTTTTATGATACCAAATAGATAATAAAGCCCATAATATAGAAATGATAATATTATCATTTCATCACGTTAAATGAAATTTAAATAATTTCATTATTTTAAATGATATGGGGTCTCATTTGAATTCGAATTTTTCTAATTTAAATATCCTAATAAGCTTTTAGTGATCAAGAAACCTTTGATTGAACAAAAATTAAAAGTTTAAACACTAGATTGAATAAAAATAAATTAAATTGCGACATCAAAATAGAAAAAATAAAAAGTTTAGACATTTGATTGAACAAAAATAAAGTTGAGACATAAAAATAGAAAAAATAAAAAAGTTTAGACACTTAATTCAATAAAAATAAAGTTGAGACACCAAAATAGAAAAATAAAAAAATGAAGACACTATTTATGTAATTAACCCTCAAGGAAACTTCTTTGACTATTTATTATTGTTATTAATATTTTGTGAAATTATTTCCAACCATGAATAATTCACTTCATCTAGTGTAAAAAAAAATCCCTTCACTCCAAAGAGAGTGTTGTATAATGCATGTTAGATTAGGTTTCCTGATATATATTTTTTAATTTCTTCATTATCAATTTATAATATCCCTTGCTACCAATATTTATAAATTAGTAACTAAAATTTATATTTGCAGAATTTTCTTATGCCAAGAATCTTCTTTTTATTTGCCTCCACTTTCTTGCAGACCAAACAGTGTTACATTGGGCCCAATCATAAATCAGTTGGTAGCCCAATTATTTGTTGTCCAGCGAAGAAGTCCTCCTCCTATCTATCTACCACTGGGCCCATCACTCCCACTCTGCCTCGTTCATCCCCACAAAAAGTCGTCCAGTGGACCAAAATTTATTTTAATAAAGGATATTTATAATAATTTTGAATTACGATAGATATTTTACCTACAAAATAAATAAAATATTGGTTTCAAATCGATAGATCGTTACTTATTCAATATTTAATAAAAGGATATTTATAATTAATTCAATATTTATTCATATAATAAAAAATATATGAATAAATATTTCTTAAAAAATAAATATTGATAAAGTGTGAATTATTCAATATTTAAATAAATATTTAAATTTTGTAACTAGAATAAATAAAAAAAGATGTTAAAGTTATTTTAATGTAAGTATGTTGAATAATAATGTATATTATATTTAAAAAATATTTTAAATTATTTTAAGATAAATATTTTACTTAATTATAGTGACAATATATATACATTATCTAACCAAATTAATTTTTAGTTATAAAATATTATTATTTTATTATTTTTAAAATTTTTGAATTAATGTATCTTTCAAGAATTTATAAAATGTTAAAATATTAATGTGAAAAAATAATTTAAAATAAAGTGAAAGTAATTTTTAAGAGAAGTATTAATGAAAGAAATGAAATATTAAAATTAAAATTTTTTTATATCTATTCACTTTACTTACATCATAGAATTCTGTTCTATTTCTCACAAATTTGTTCCCACTAAAATCCGAACACTAGACACGTCGTCCCTTTTAAATGCTAGCTTAAGCTCTAGGTCTTATTGATATTAAAATTATAATTCAATTAAACTAACTTTATTGAATATGTAAGACAAATTTTGATAATTTGTGATTTTCTAAATTTAATAAATCTAACTATTAATAAATGATGTAAATTAGACTTGCTAAGAAAATTTTCAATAATTAGAACAAATTTTATGTTATAAACAAACCTGGGCAATTACATGTTATAGTCAAAGTTGACTTGGTGGTTGCGTTTCATAACCCATTGGAGTAGTTTCTTATAAGAAGACTCATTTTGAAAAATCCCCTTATATTCATCATATATATAGTTGGAAATAGGGGTGGATGTGGTTCAATTAACCTAACTGTGGCACTAAAAGTAAATCGATTGTCGATTTTTGGTTTTTTATTTATATAAACTAAAAACCTAATCATTAACATGGTTAACCAAATCTTCGGTTAATCATATATCGGTTTTGGTTAAACTGTAATTAAAAACAAATTTATGATTTCATAATTGTATATTAAAAGTTCAAATCTAAGTAATTACAAATAAATAAAAAAAAATGCAACAAAAAAGAGAAGAAGAATAGATTGTTATTAATTCATTTGTAATCCCATGATACTTGGTTCATTTATAATACATCCTAATAATATATAAAATGTATAAAATTAGATAATTTAATTACGGTTTTTTTAATCAACCACATGTTTTAACAACTTCAAAAAAAAAAAAAAAAAACTACATCCAAAATAATCACAATCCATATGCTTTGGTTTAACGAGATTAGATAGGTCCAAAGTGTCTTATATTATATATTGTTATATACTACTAATATAAATATATAAGCATTAAATTTGGTGCATAATTTCTTCCCCCAACTTTAAAAGCAAACTGTATGTTAAAATATTAATGTAACTCGTCAACCAAAAAAATTTATTATAATTAATCCAAAAAATTTACGAAACTATGAATATTAATGAGGAATTATATTGATAAAATATCAATATTGTTATAAATATTGTATAAATATTGGATTTTGAATGACCATAATGACACACTGACATAATGTCATTCATTTACAGAAAGTGCTTTCTTACTTTCAATTATTAATGATTACATGTAAAGGTTTTTATTTTCTCACTATGTTTCCATAAATAGGCCTAATCAAAGATGAAATAGAAATCATCAAAATTTCCTCCGAATTCTCTTTCGTTTCTTCCTTATCTCTCTAATTTTCGATTTACAAACACGCGACAAACGACTTAAAGCCTGCATGCGTAAAAAGGTAAAACCGTAAAGAATGTCCAACATTGCTGTTTGAATTTGCCGCCTTTGACATTTCGGGCAAAATTATTTATCTGATTCGGATGCCGAAATCCACTTGGATGCTGCGACTCGTAAATACCATCAGCACGAACGCCAAGATCCCAGCCATGATCGCGCTCTAAGGCCTTAATTTTCATTCGCCATCATATTGATGTAGGAGAAAGTGAATATCTTACTAAAGATCCATTGATCCTCCGAATAATTTGGTTAACGATACGACTAATGTTAATCGTAATACTCCAAAAGCCCGTTATGATTGGCTTCATTTAAGATTACAAGATTTTAAGTCAGTCAGTGACTACAACTCGGCTATTTTCAAAATTAGCTCTCACGCAATTACGCAGAAAGATCATCAATGAGACATACTGAAAAACTTATACTACCGCTCATGCTCTAACACAAGCTCCCGCAAAGAAAGACAAATATAGAGAGAGCGCTGCTTTTACCGATATTCGTAGTTAATTGCATGCCTCCTTGTAAATGAGCAAAATAACGAACTGTTATTAAAAAATCATCAATCTCGCCCTATGGCTCAGATTGCCTGCGCCAATGCCATCAATTTCATTCATAAACATGGATTTCAGGGCGTGATATCATTACGGGCAGGCCGAGGCGCGGTCAGGGCTGTGAATGCGGGTCGTGGCCGACATAACTCTTGAATAGGAGGAAATTTTAATCAATCTCAAAATAAGAAAAACAACTCAACAACCGTAAGTTGGCCTATCTGCATTAAAATTCAGCATACTGTGGCCACATAACAAGCAAGATATTAAACTGAATTCATATGTAATGAAAGGTCATTGGTCCCGCATCACGTACGGCCAAACATTTGCTGATCTTTATCAGCCCATTAAAGGAAATAACAAGCAAATTGAGACAAATTTTATTGATGGCAATGACATATTTAATTTTAATGACTCTCATCAAGTCTCTCCCAAAGAAGATGGCAACCGCAGTAATGCAAAATTTTTCGATGACGAGGGTGCAAAGGCCTTTAACTAATTTTTGATATTTATGATTTCTTTGAGGATCCAAGTGAAAATCTAGACCATTTGATTGGTGGTGGCAATCAAGCATATGATTGACGATAAGACTATTATATTACTTTTCTTATGTTATTTATCTAATGCAAACTTTGATTTTATATCTATATTTTGTTTTTTCTTTGAAGATATAATGATTTCTCTCCAACTTGATCAATTATATATCATCTCACTGGAGATGAATGTCTTGTTGACTGCCACAACCCACACAATCCTACGCAATAAGAAATATTTTCAAACTTAACATTAATTACCACCGTCTAAACTATCTCAGTCCCGCGTTGACCTAATTAAAGGCTCCTAAGAGCTACAATCGCCTTGCCTAATGGTACCAACAAATTAATAATGCCCTTTATTCTAATAAATCTAATAGAAATTTGCATTTAGTTTCATGATATTCGCAGTAAATGGATATCACATTGAAACTATGCATCGTGATGGAAATGAGTATTTACTCATTACTTATTATTTTGGGCAAAAACAAATCTTGGAACAAATGGCTTCTTATCATGTGGGTTATATCAAACAACTATAGCGCTTCGTCAATCCTATGCTATAATAAACCGTAAGTTCAATACTCTAAAGCATTTATATTATGGTATGAACTAGCTGACATCCTCGATTCTCCATGATGCGGCGATAGTTACAAATTCTAATGTAAGATCCAATAACAAGGCATAAATTTTTAACATCTCATGATTTTAATCAGCCGCTTGCTCTCAAGGCAAATTGATTGTTAGACCATCTTTACTAAAGCTGTGTCCGACTTCGCTTCTAACGCTTTCATGGCGGGATATTTGTGGGCCTATTCACCCACCTAGTGGACCCTTTCGCTATTTTATGGTCTTAATTGATGCGGGCCCACTACTTGTTCCCCATGTATGCCTTCTTTCTACTCGTGAATGCTTCCGCTTGCTAGGATTACTAGCTCAAATAATCTCAATTAAGCAATCAATTTCCGATCACCCTATCAAGACAATCTGCCTTTGATAATGCCGTGAATTCTCATCTCAAGCCTTCCTTAATTATTAATGTCAATTGGAATAGATGTTCAATACCCACTGTTCATGTTCATACTCGTGAATGGGTTGTTGAATTCATTAAACGCCCTGCGTTAATTGCCAGACCTTTACTTTGAAAAACCAAATTGCCTTTATCGGCATGGGGGCATGCTATTATTCATGCGACGAGGTTAATTCGCCTACGACCTACAGCAAATCAGGATTTATCACCATTCCAACTTGTTTTAGATTACCAACCTAATATTTCACATCTACGTGTTTTGGTTGTGGCTGCGAGTGTCTTATTGTTCTGAATACATCGACCTAAACTAGGTCCTCAACGCCGCCTGGTATTTATTTTGGTTTTCAATCCTCATCTATTATCACCTATGTCGAGCCTCTACAGTGAGGTTTTTTGATCGTCGATTTTGCATTGTTTATTTTAATGAAAATGTTTTCCACTATTAGAGGGAAAGCCAATTCCAAGAATGGCGAAAATTACATGGAATGAATCATCTTTATCTCATTTGACCTCCCACAAAGCAATCTGAACTAGAGGTCATTCAAAAGATAATTCCATTAAAAGATCTGCAAATCGAATACATCTTCCATGCATTGATTCAACAAAAGTTACAAAATCACATATACCAGCCGCAAATATCCTGCAAAGACGAATTGAAATTCCAATGAAAATTGAAATATAGCATGGCTAATGAGCTTAAGCCATTAAAACGTATGACTTTTGGGCTCAAAAGACACAATTCCTAGAAAAAGAAAAATGTTAAATTTAATACCTCAAGAGGACGTCTCAAGAGCATACAAAATGAAAAGGATTGACAAATATAAATAATGAACTAATAGCCCCTGCAGAGGCATCAATTGATCAGTTATCTCATGAGTTTGTACTGGTGCATAACAATGAAGAAATCTCTATCAATTATATACATAAGGGTAAAATCTGGAATCGAAATACTACCCTTATAGATGATGCTTTTCTTTCCAAGGGCTACGCATTAATCAAGTAAATAATGATGAAGATCAAGAGCCACAAAATATAGATGAATGTCGACGCGAAATGATTGTTGTTAAATGGAAAAGAAGCACCAAAACAGAGTTAAAGTCCCCAAGTTAAACGAGAGGTATTTGGACCAAAAGAGTTCAAACACTTCCAAAGACATAAAACCTATTAGATATAGATGGGTCTTGTTCGAAAGCTTAAATGAACAAAATAAAATAGTGCGATATAAAGCACGCCTTGTGGGCCTCCAAGGTTTCTACAAAGACTGAATTGATTATGAGGAGACATATTCTTCCGTAATGGATGCAACCACATTTTGTTATTTAATATATTTAAATAGCTCGAAGGACTTGATATGCGCTGATGGATGCAGCCACAAATTTTATTTATATGGATCTCTAGATACTAATGTATATGAAAATCCCTCAAGGATTCAAATTGCTCAAGTAATTAATTCAAAACCACAAAGCATTAAGTATTCAATCAAGTTACAATATCTTTATACGGATTGAAACAAATTGGTCGAATGTGGTATAATCGCTTAGTTTCATTATTTACTCAAAGAAGGATATGTGAATAATTCAATTTGTCCATAAGCTTATCAAGAAAGTAGCAACCAATTGCAATTATCAAGTGTGATATGTGGGATGATTTGAATTTAATTGGGACTCCTCGAAGAGCTCATCAAAAACGCTTGACTACTTAAAGAAGGAATTTGAAATGAAAGAGATCTTGGGAAAACAAAATATTGTCTCGGCTTGCAAATCGAGTATTGTTCAAATGGTGTATTAATCCATCAATCAACATATACAGAAAAAGTCCTAAAGCGCTTTTATATGGATAAATCACATCCCCTTAGTTCCCCCATGGTTGTTAGGTCACTTGAAGTGACTAAAGATCCGTCTTACTAAAGAAGAAAAATGAAGAATTACTCGTCCTCATACCATATCTTAGCAATTAAAATTACGTATCTGCAAATTATACTTAATGCATTGCTTTTTCAGCTTAATTTACTAGCAAGATACGTCAAATTCTCCAACTAAAAAGGCACTGAATGGAATTAAACATGTATTAAGATATCTCCGTGGAACGTGTGACATGGGATTATTTTATTCTAAGACATTGAACCACAATGTTTGGTTACGCAGATGCGTGCTATCTTTCTGACCTCATAAAGCCTCTCGATCACGTATTGTGATATATATTTACTTATGGAAATACTGCTATATCCTCGAGATCAGGAAAACAAACTATGGTGGCCACCTCCTCCAATCATTCAGAAATACTTGCCATGCATGAAGCTAGCCGAGAATGTGTTTGGCTGAGATCCGTGATACAACACATCAGAGAATCATGCTGACATTCTACAAGAATGAACCACAAAGATATACGTAAGATAATGCCGCATGTATTGGGCGCAAGTCGCTGAGTGATATATTAAAGGTGATCGAATCTGCCATATTTCAACAAAATTCTTCTATACTCAAGGAACTTCAAAGCAGCGGTGAGATCAATGTGCAAATAGATAGCGTCCAATGATAATCTAGCAGATTTATTTACAAAAGCACTGCCTACTGCAACGTTCAAGAAACTTGTGCGTCAGATTGGTATGCGCCAACTGAAAGATTTCCATAATGAAGTATCATGTCACTATCAGGGGGAGCATTGTTAAAGATATTAAGATAATCGTACTCTTTTCCTTCGCCCGCGCTTTTATCCCATTAGGTTTTCTCTCGCAAGGTTTTAATGAGGCAAGCATTTCACAATCTTGTGATGGTCATTCATGAGCGTTATAAATATCGTGGATTTGAAATTGACTATAATGACACACTGACATAATGTCATCTTGATATTTCCATGAAAGCCACTTCTCTCACTATTAATGTATCATTTATGTAAAGGCTTTGGTCTTTCACTATAGTTTGATAAATAGGCCTAATCTCAGCATGAAATAGAAATCACGAATTTCCTCGACTCTTTGTCTCTTCCTTATCTCTCTCTAATTCTTTTGATTTACAACAAATATCACATTTGTAAGATTATTTTCATCCTAATCATTAATACTCACAAGAGGGTGCTTATATATATAATTTAAATTATATGACAATATTGACCTATATATAAATTTATTTTCATAATATATATTGTTACACTGTATTTTATCATTTTAGTATAATTTTTTTATTTTTTTATTTTTTTATTTTTCGGTTGGTTAATCGAAACTACGTTTTTGTATTTTGTAAATCTAAACCTAAACCGAAACTGAGAATTAAATAAAACAAAAATAAAATCCTAACCAATCGGTTTTATTGACTTATTTTTTGGTTTGGTTTGGTTTCTCGATCGAGTTGGTTTCTTAGGTTTTACCCATCCCTAGCTGGAAAATAGGTTGGCCCGGGCTAGGCCAATTTAGCCTACTTTTATTCGGGCTAGCCCAACCCAATTCTATACGAGTTACAGGCCAAATAGACCAAAATATTAAAACATTACTAAAATACATAATTTTCCTAATTTTATTATTCTTTAAATAAAAAAAAAAAAAATTAAACAATGCACATTGTTCTCATGATTTGCAAAAGTTGCAAAAGTTCCAAGTGTTCTGGTGGCTCTTCTCGGACAAAACATATGTTAAGCATCTTGTTCCAAGCATCTTTCATTAAATCATGCAAACGCTTCAACTTTTCTAGGGTTCAACTATTGAATAAAACTAAGAGAAAAGGAAAAAAAAGCTCGTGCATCATCTTCATTCAACCAATTGTAGTACCGAAACAAGACTTATCTCAAGTTTTTCCTTTTCCTATTACATTACATTTTTTTTTCATAAAGGATAGATGAGTTGTATGCAAACCCACTTCTTACAGTAGTAATAATTAATTTTAACTTAAATTTGATCCGGATGACAAATTTGACTAGGCGACAAATGCCTTTTCTTGGATTACTTTTTTTGGCTTGTGATGAAGGAAAATTAAGATAATATTAATGGACATGACGGTTGCAATCATTGTCGTTACTTGGATCGTTTGACCTTCGAAGCATCAGCGGCGCGATGTAAACCTGTAAAAAAAAGGGGTCTAGTGGCGGTGTGCCAGTTGCCTCTCTGATGATTAAGTCAGCAAAAAGGTGGAGAAGAGAAAGAAGAGAGTTAGCGCAATTGGAGTTGCATTCCCTCGTGGGGAGTCTTTTTGTTTTATACTCGAATTTCTCTTGGATTATAGGAAATATAATCTCGTGATTTTGGTGATAAGATATCTCTTTCCTTATCAAAGACTAATTCTTCTTTATTAAGAATTTATGCTTTTGAGACGTATGAGATTTGGATACTGGGAGATTTGTGGATAAACATCCCGCGCACGCGACCCTCTTACAATGACCATAACAAACTTCCTATACGAGCAGATGGTCGACCGGGGACTCGTGATCCTGCATTTTGCCGATTCTATCGTTTGATTAGTTCCCGCATGGCTTTAATATGGTAGGTCGTCTTGGGTCTCTTCATGAGGTGGGCCATGCCCTGGGCCTATCGAGTAGTGGGTCTAGGCCTAAAGGCCACGGTACTCACAATGCCCCTTTTTTTTTCAACTGGAGGATTATGCCCTTCTAGTCAAGGAAAAATACTGTGTTTTAGGACCCTAAATATGGAGAATTGTAAATTATTAATGCGCATATGTTCCAATGCATTTGTGGCGCGTGATGTCTCGAGGGTACATTCAATGTGCTCAAGTTCCTCCCTATATATACGGGGTGAACCTCCTCAAGTCTATGAAGGTTACCGGATTCTCTTTGTTACACAAAGCTTCTTCCCTATCAGGATTTCTCCTTACTCGCATCTATAGGCCGACAAGGGTGGAGAAGTTATGGAGGGAGGCTTTCAAAAGTCTCTACACTGCTTGTTGCCAATGGTACATTGTGTGTTTGAAGATCTAAGACTGTTAACCCATAGATGTCCTAGATGGGAAGCTTGATTATGCCAATTCCCCTTTCCCAGAGTTCTTCGCTAGGGCTAGGTGTCCCTCTATCCTAGCGCTCCGAATTGCAAATGGTCAAGGTGTGGGTTGAGAGGAGGGGAGTCTTCAAACATAATATTTAAGACTCTTATTTTTCCTTGACTTTCTATTTTCTTCTTTTCTTTTTTTTTGTTTTCTTTTGACCATAAGTCAGGTATGGTTGCTTGGACGTATTTGTAATGGGTCTATCATGGTTGTTTGGAAGTATTTATGATGGGTCTATCATGGTTGTTTGGACGTATTTGTTTTTGTTTTGTGTAATCACTGATGCCTAATAGCGCATTTTAATAAGATTTGGTTTTTTGGCGTACTTGTGCACCAAACTTTCTATATTTCACTCTTTCTGCATATGCCGGTTAGGGGAGCAGCTGGCTTGAAGTTGGCTTCTAAGAAGCCTTTATTGGTTGTGAATGTGTTTTCGGATTTCCCAAGTGGGATTGCTCTTTGGGTTCGACATGGCTAATGGGCCCAAGCCATTTCGAAAGGCAAATCGAGGGGCCTAGCAACCAGGCGGACCTAGGCCCATAGAACTATGGGCTCGGTGATTGATAGATCCAAAGAATTGGGTGCTTACAATCAGCGAGCTCATCCGTGTTTTAGATGCCTTGTAAGATAAAACGTCTTGTGAATACCAAATGTGGGGGGAGAGGAGCACGTCTCTCGATACCTGGCCGATCCGCTTCTGGCAGCATTTAATGCGCCTGTCCAGGCCTTGCCCTATATAGGATAGGGACATGATGTTAATTTCTTTACCGTTGCTTAGAAACCTTTCGCCCAAAAATTCTGAGTATTTGCAACACTTCTAAAGATTTTGGCCAGGGAGACGTAGAAGATCTTTGACCATTTTCGATCTCCTGGTGGGTTTTTCCTTTGCTTCGCTTCCGATTTTGCTTGTACGGATTGTTTTGTTTGTGGTGGTTTTGTTTTGGTCTTGCCTTAAATGCGTGCTTTTCACTGCTTCGTAGGTTCCTGATTCGAGCTATAGGTAGGGTTTAGATGCAGCCTCAGCCCGGGGCGTCCCCAATAAGTTTCGAAAAGCTCCTCAGTCTAGGGTTTTGGTTCTGCTATCGTTTTGCTACGAGATCCTCGAGTTGATCCCCTATCTTTATTTGCCTGTAGAATGATAAGAGGTCAAGAGGAGACTTCCACTAGTTAGGTTGGGCGTAGGAGGGGGTCCGTCCGGGAGTCACCCACTGTAAGCAGTCTTGTGGCTTCTATGTCCGTGGAGGAGTTGAGGTCCTTCGTCAGTCCTCGACAATGTGAGCTTAGAATTGCCTGAACATCAACTTTCTCAACTGTAGGGATAAGAGACAGACCGTCTCGTGACACCCCAAAACCCGGTCCGCTGACCAACCGTTAACTCGTGAAAACTTGTGATGTCAGTAACCCGATACCACACTCGTTGTGTCCTCTTTATCTGGGACCCAATTTAACAAAATCGGATGTAGTCTTCTTTTGTGGCTGTGAAGCTCTACCTAAAAATACAACCTGTACAACAAATAATAGCATGGCCTATCCGGGGCCAATTATCATGATCTCTTTAGGTCCATCTACGAGTAAAAATGACCACATAGGGTCCATTTATCCATACAACACTCTTTACACAAAAACATATATCAAAACAATTTGTTATAATATATTTTACAAAAGTAAGAACCAAAGCCACAACCCGGCTTTCTTCACAATGGCGGCCTCGAGTGAGCGTCGTCTCCCTACACACTCCCTGTACCTGAAAGGGGGTACCACGACGAGGTGAGCAATGCCTAATAGAGTAAACTTCTACAGAGGCTACTCCCCACTTAAGTGCACATGCAATGGTCATGTCACAAAAAAAAAAAAAAAAAAACACACACACACACACACACATTCCAATCAAGATATTGCAAACCCATAATGGAATTCTACATGCCATGAATGAAATGCAACTCACCATGTCCCATGTACCAAGTCCTCACTGACTCCATCAAACCCGAGTCCCAACCAACTTCTATCACACAATGCCGAAACCCATGCGTGATAAAATCCATCATTCTTGGATTATATCCGATGATCATTTTACAAAACAAATTTCATTTGTTTTTCAAACCAAAAGCTTTTTGGATGTTACACCTTAATGATCATTTATATTCAAAATCATATGTCTTTTTGTGGGTAGCGAATTTTCGGGGTCTCAAAGCAGGCTTCGCAAGCCTTCCTACACTTTCACGGGCTTTCACCATTGGACACATATGTATGACCAAAACTAACGGGGTTTTCACCCGAGAGGGTATCTATCCCTACTTGTTGTTACCTGACACATATTTTCATTTTCCGTTTTCATTTTAATCGTACGACGCTATTAGACGTTGTCCCACCATGCCGAGCCCACCATCAAACACCAAACATAGTGTTGATTATAACCATGCATTCACACCCATGTCATGCGATGTTCCCGTGCATAAATGCAATGCGATGCGCCATTGCATGCTATATCATGCCACACATATGATGAATGCTATATAAGCAATTTAATCATGCATTTTCCATGCATCATGGACAACTATATTAAAATATTCTTACATAATGTGTCCATTAAAATTTCATTCATGTCAATATATCACATATCAACATCATAATCAAATCATTACTTACTCAAGTAACGACACACTTTATCCTCTAGGCTAAATTATGACATAGCATGTCCACAAAATAGCCTACAACATGCCATGTAATGGCCATGTCTACACACACAATTCATCACATGTCAATACATTAAACACATATATTAACCTCCAATAAATTACCACCAAGCATGTCACTCAAGCTCTAGAAATGACAACTTGATCCTCAAGACTAATCAGGGTATAGAGATGCCTTACAAAATATTCTCACAACAAGCCAAGAGAAGACTACGCACAGTTCCAAATTCGGGCCTCGTAACTAGCCCCTAACAAATTCTAAAATTTGGACACAAACCATTAAACAAATTCCTAAACTATTATAGCAAATTCGAAAACGGACTCATATAACTTGAGTTATAGAGGTTCGATTCGGGTGATTCCAAAGCCTAACATCAAGTTCCTGATAGAGCTACAATATCTTTGGAAGGATACTAGACTAAATTCTCACTTTTTCCCCAACCGAAAATCACCCCAAAAATCCTGGACAAGAGGTTCACTAAAACAGTAAGAACCTGCATAGCCCCAAAATTAATTCACAACTTGGACTCATAGAGGTCCGATCAGTGATTCAAAACCTAACATCAACTTCTCAGATAGAGCTAAAATTTCCCTCTTGAAGGATACTACCCAAATTCTCACTTTTCCCAACCGAAAATAAGTCCCAAAAATCTGATGTGAGGTTCATTAAAACAAGGCAAATTCTTACAATTTTGGAAATGTGACTATAATCAGTTATAGAGGTTTGATTTGGGTGATTCAAAAGCCTGAAATCAAGTTCTCATATAGAGCTACAATTTCCTTGAGGATACTAGTCCAAATTCTCACTTTTTTCCTTAACTGAAAAATCACCCAAAATATAAAGAAGTCTCGGCCAAAATAGGCAAATTTCTGTGGTAGTCCTGAAAAACGGACCATAACTTGGGTTATAGAGGTCCAATTTGGGTGATTAAAAAGCCTAACATCAAGTTATTAGATAGAGCTACAATTTCCTTGAAGGATACTACTCTAAGTTCTCCTTTTTTCTAAAGGATAATCAGCCCTAAAAACTGGACATCATATAGGGTTAAGATAGGGCACTATTCCCATAACCCATTATTTTGCCAAACAGCCCCTTAGGGAAAAAAGGCTAAACAGCTCCTTAGGGCATTAAAACTCAACCAAACAGCCCCTAGAATGGAAAATAAACCAAAGTATGGAAGAACTCACCTCTTGGAGGAAGATTAAACTTTCGAAGTCCCGGAGACCAAACCCACGCATCTCCCGAAACTCTTCGTGAATCTTTAGAGAAACTTGTTTCTGCACTCACGCCGTAGCCTCGTCAAAGGGGTGAGATGGACTTTAGTTCTCGACCGACGAAATCGGAGAAACCGGCCCATAGATCATAGAGAGAAGTTGAAGCTTTCCCAACTCTCTTCTCTTCTCACTCTCTCATAGAGCACCGTGAGGAAAATGGGCTTTCTTTTCCCTCATCCCCATTTTCCCCCTCTTTTGTTCTAACTCACTTAAGATGGACATGTGGCCCATGTCGCGCCACGTGTCCACGACCCGTCCTAGTTCGTTTCTGTCCTGAAACAATTTATTTTCATCATGGTTCAAGTTCAATTTATTTTAAATGAACTTAACTTGAGTTATTTCCTAACTGTTGAGATTTCCTATAAAAATCTCTGCCCCTGAGTTTGTAACACGCCCAGTGGCCCCGAAAATCGTTGAAAATCTGGACTGCCTCGAATTCAACAAAATTTTCTGGGTAACTAGATTTCTAGACGAATCCAACGTGAAGTCCGCTTTCATCATCCAGATTTCAGAAAATTTCCAAGCGTTTCGAAATCCATTTTGCAATTTTACTATTTCGCTATTTTTCATAAAAAATTAAAATTTTCCCAGTTTTACACTGGTTTCACTTCACCAAGCGCTTTGGTAGCTCAGACTCTGCTTCCCCTGCCTCAGAAGCAATTCCTACATGTCACCCGAGCACTTACGCTATTCATCCGAATGTTTTTCGATTTAACAATAGCGGCTTAACTTTCTCTACTAGGCTAGATATCGCGTAGAGATTGCTTCATCTATATATTGAAGTGGGGACCTGGGGCCCGCTATTTATGCTCCACTCCATAGTCCCTGACTACAATTTGTAACCGGCTCCCGATTTCTCCCAAGAAGGAGGCGGCGCTGTCTTGTTGTGTCCGTGGTACAAGACTTGCCTCTGTAGTGGCTCCTTCGATAATATGGAAACCAGCCTCTCAGATTCCCGTGCTCAACTTTTAGTTCCGCTGCAACCTCATGTCTCTTGCTAGGTAGACTATGTTCCCAACATAATTCGCTTCCCAATGTTATCTAGGTAAGCAAAGCAGGCCGGCTGGTCATCCAGACGGATAGCGCTAGCTGAGAAACATTAGTATTGTTAGAGATAATCTATACAGAGTGCAATTGTGAGCTTTTGTTGACGATGAGAAACTTGCGAGATGGGTCTCTGCCATTCCCTCATTATCCCCTGGGCTGCCCTCGCTTGTTGCCCGTAGAGCTTATCGAGGGAGGAGTACTCATCTGCCCCACCTTCTTAAGTCGAACCCGGGTAGCTCTTCTCAAAGGCTCGTCAAGAAGACGTTTTTGGGCCACACAAGACTCAGAGGTTCTCTTAGCCACCCAGCCTCAAAGTCCAATGACTTGTCCTCAATTGCAGAAGAAAAACAAGATTTAGGTTTAATAAACAAGGCAAATCGGCGCTGGTTAAAGACTTTATGATCGATCAGGTAAATGCTAGTGAACTCGTCGAGGATGAGGAAATGTCTAGCCTTGCCATTGGGTTTACCGCACAGATGCGTAAGTGGGTTGCGCCTGCAGGGTGAGACCACCCTAGGATCCGATGGAAACGGCCAAAGCGGCTCCTCTCCTGCATGAGAGATAGGTTTAAGGATCGGGCACAATTTCAACAGGATCCTCCACCAGCCTCCAATGATCACCGCCTTGAAAGCCCCCAATGAGGTCAGCACCTTCTGATGACTTTGGATCCCAACTAGGGGGCCCTCAAATGTTGACAAATTGAGAGGAGGTTCTAATTGGCGGCACCGCCGTCTGATTGCCAGCCCAAGCTCCTGGCAGACATCGATCCTAGCGTGAAAAGGCCAGCCGATTCAGCGTTTCGAGCACGCACAGCCACCCAGAGAAGATCCACTCGACGGCATGGCTGCCCCTTTGATCCAGAGGGAGTTCTGAGATCATCCATCGCAAAGCCCTTCAACTGTGCCAAGTCTCCGCTGGGGTGATTTGAATCACCTCATCCCAATTATTTCGAGTAACGGCGAAGGCCGCGCGAGTAAGATACCATCCCGTTCCTCGTCTACATGGATAAGGAGGCCTTCTAGTCGGTGGTTGAGGACGGAACGCTTATCCGTAATCATGACTTTCACCGATCGACTGAGTTGGTATATGCTGATTTTTACTACTTGATTACTAGTTCTGCATAGTAATTTTCTTCTAAATTTTCTTTATTGTGCTTTGACGTACATCTTAATATGGCTCGTCAAAGACAAGGAGTTTCAACCCTGCTTAGATGACAATTCAAGAAACTACGACTACGCCTCTAGTCACCGCTTTCCAAGCAATAGGCTTGACGCTTCTTGGCCAAGGCAAATCTAAGCAGCGACTGGGCAAGCGCCAAAGCCATATGAAAAGATTGAATCATGAGAAAGAAAAGAGACGAGGCTAAGTAGGAGGTTATGTGGCTCGCTCAACTGGGTCGTATAGCATGATGCCAAGGCAAGGGCAACCTGATGACCTCGATCAGGCCCCAGATGCCTGGCGCTATGAGGAAGACGCGTAGTTTAAAGGCCGGAGCATTGCTCGCTTGGCGGCCGAGCGAACATCACGACACTCCACATCCAAAGATATGTGCCTTTATTCCTAAGCGGGCAAGGACAAGGAAGCCATGGAGGAAGATTACTAGAAAGCCTTAGAGCTGATTTTTGCTCTTAGCTACGGATGTTGTACTTTCAAACACAACATCGAAGATGACTAGCCAGAGATTCCGGATGACATGCCTTACCCTACCGACCCACTTCCTCTAGAGTTTTTTGTGAACCCAAGGTGCCCTCAAGCCCCAATAGCCAGTCGGTCAAGGCAAAGAGAGGTAGATCCGTGAAGTGGCGCATGATCTCGAGAGGATGTCATATAAGGAACATGGTTGACTTCTTTCCTATGTTAGTTTTGGTCATTTTTGGGAGATTTGCAAATGCCATTTGCCACCAAGATGCGATTATTTCTTGTAATCCTTGGTGCTTTTGAGCTCATTTTAATGAAATATGAAGATGCCAACAAGACATGAGTCATGTTTGATAAAAATCCCAGCAGGACAACAACCATGTCTAGACTTCTTAAGGTGCCAGCAGGACAACAATATTATCTAGGTTTTTTGAGATGCTAGCAGATTAACAACTATATCCGCCTCTTTTGAGATGCCGCAGGATACCAAATTTACATCCGGGTTTTTTTGAGATGCTAACAAGACAACAACCATGTCTGGACTTTTTAAGATGTCAGCAGGACAACAACCACATCTGGGCTTTTAAAGAGAAGCAATTATAGGCTTTGAGAGGAAACATCTAAAAGATAATATTTATTGATGATAGTATCCTCAAAAAGAGCATTACTGATAATACTTCTTAAGGTGCATAGCATTCCACATCCTGGGCATAATAGCCTCTGTCTCTGCCTCGCTTTAACGATAAGGTCAGTTCCTACCAAACCCTCACTGCGGTATGGCCTTCCCACCGGGCTAACTTCCCATCCGCTGCGCCGCCGCTAAGCCAAAGGCTCTTCTTAAGACCAATTCTCCGGGCCAGAATGTACACCGCTTTACACGCTCTACTGCGCGTGCTTGCCACCGTCGGTATGATGCTATGCTACATGACGCTTCCTGAGTTTGCACTATGTTCAGGTTCACTATGGCTTCTGATTTGCTTTTTCAGGGATTTATGCTCGTACGGTGGGAATCCCAATTTTTGTGGGGATGATGGCTTCCATCCCTTGGTAGTTCATCTACCCACTTTCATTTGACTGAATGTAGGCGTTTTTTCAAAGCTGATAGGAGAGTCTTATTAGATGCTTATGTCTGGCCGTTGTTTTGTAGGTACCGAGGGGTTGAGTATAGGTTTTTGATTTTCAATTCGTTGCAAAAATTCTTGTATACCCGGCTATCGAATTGTGGCCCATTGTCAGTTACAATCGATTAGGGTATTCTGAACCCGCACACAATGTTCTTCCATATAAACTAAACAACCTCTTTATCTTTGATGGATGAGAAGGCTTCAACTTCTATCCATTTGTTGAAATAGGCCTGCGGCCACCAGTAATAGGTTCTTTTCCGAAATGGGCGGTAGGCAAGGGCCCCACGATGTCCATTCCCACTCTGAGCTGGTGCTGAAGGCTTGTTGTCAAGTAGGGTCTCGCGGCCGGCACCTTCAACATGGGGTCTCGTTGCTGGTTAAGGGCCACACTTCCTAACATAAGAGAGACTCCATTCAGCAGCAAGCATGGTCAGCCACAGCCTCGTACGGGCTCTACGGGCCAACGCCCTTTCGCTCGGGATGAGGGATTCGGCATACCCTATCATGGAGCTCTCGCTAAAAACATATTGTCCCTAATGGGTGAGTGAGGCACTTAAGGTGCGCCCGCCTTTGGGACCGCTTATATAGCCGATCGTTCACAGGCGAGAACCGAAACACAGACCTGGATCTGCGGGGTTTTACCGTTATCCGTACAATTTTCAGCTTAGCGGACTATTAGAGCTATCCAAGAAGGACACACTTCGCTTCATTTGCTATCGTTAGTAGTAATCGAAGCGATCGGGATGGTAGTAAATCCGGGTAGAGCACCGCTTTTATTGGCAGGATGTGGCCACGACCGCCCAAAGCGTCTGGCCTTTGTTCACCTCGAGACGCGGCTCCACCGCTAAGTCACGGTTCCGAAGTCAGTCGGTCGACGATATACTTGGTCATGAATTTGTCTTTCTGCTTCAGATTCCCATTTATCATCTACCACCAATTGAGAATCGCTTCTTACATGATTTTTTCTCGAGGATACGGAGATTGTGAGGTCAATTCCGTTATGATTGCCTATGACCAACCTCGCTATTGGAAGCGGTAAATTCTAGTGCGGCGGCCTCTACAGAAGATTCCCGGCCAGGCTTTAAGCTATGCCCCCGTCCGACTCTCGTCATGTGAAGTAAATATCCATTCAAAGTCCACTAACCGGAGTTGTCTAGTTTTGTTTCCCGTTGAGGAATTTCTACTAAAAAGTCAGCTAGTATCTACCCCTTTAATGCTAGGCGAGGTTTATATTGAATACCGAACTCACTCAGCTCAATCGCCCACTGAGCCATCCGCCCTGACATATCGGGCTTATGTATAGTGCTTCTTAGAGGGAGGTTGGTGAGTACAATGATAGGGTGCACTTGGAAGTAGGGACGAAGTTTTTTAGCGGCTACCCGGAGAGTTAGTGCCACCTACTCTAGACGGGTATATCGAGTTTCTGCCTCGGATAGGGACTTTGTAACACCCCAAATTATACCATAGTAGTTTATTTCATGTTTAGGGTATAATATAAGTAAAATTTGCATTGTTCGAAAATTTAAGTACTAAGGGTAAATTGGTAAAATGTCACATTCAGGACCAAAAGATAACTCAAGAAGATGATATGTTATTGTAGGAATTGTATGTTGATTTGTAAATAGAAGTGGGAGGACTAAATGAAAAGGATAAATAGAGGGCCAACCTATAAGCCAAAATACGACCTTCTAAGATAGAAAGAAACATCCCATTTTGTTTTCTTTGGGAGCTAGCTACGGTTTGAAGAGAAGAAGCTATTTTGGGTTTCAATTGTTCAAGCAAATGAAGGGAAAGAAAAAGAAAAGAAATTGGTGGTATGGAATTCTCAGATGGAAACTTAATACAAGTCATACTTGTTTAGCGGGGTTGTTAGGAAAACCTAACTTCCCCATTAAGGAAAGTGTTGTTGGTTGGTTTTGTGGGTTTTGTGTGTTTTGGTTGGTTTAAGCCAAGTTTTGGGAGTTGTTTTCTTGATGTGTTTTGGGTTTTGGTTAGAAATTACGTGAAAAGAGTAAACCCGCCATTTTCGTTAAATCTTAGGTGAGTACTCTAGATCGAAGTTGAGTACCGATACCAAAGTCGTTTTGGTCTAGAGGATATTATACCAAAATCGAAGGAGTACCCAAGATCAAAGCCGCACAGAGGATATTGAGTACCAAAGATTCAAAGTGGTTTAAGGTCCAGAGGTCAGCCGAGTACCCCAGACAGTTGAGTACGGGGTATTGGAAAGTTGAGTACCAAGATGGAAAGTTGAGTACCGCATCAAAGTTTTCTAGAACAACAAAAGTTTAGTATCACATCGTGCCATTAATCCATACTGGTCCCTGTGAACTCCTGCTTTTTATTATGTTCTTTCTCATTATTTCCATAATGAAAGGTCGCATACGATAATGAAATGTTAGGGTAGACATTGTTTTTTGCCCTTTATTTGATAATGGGATTAAGAATGATATAACAAACTCTGTAACACATATAATTGTATGTTTTCTTAAAACCGATTTGTGAATGAATATTCACTGCTCGCTGCTTCGGCTACTTTGCCAGTATTACGACATTTCGCTACGTGGGCACGCCTCGTTTAGTGTCGACACTCCTGCTAGTGCTACGACACTTTTGTTACGTGGGTAGTGTAACACCCCAAATTATACCCTAGTAGTTTATTACATGTTTAGGGTATAATATAAGTAAAAGTTGCATTTTTCGAAAATTTAAGTACTAAGGTTAAATTGGTAATTTGTAAAATAAGGACCCAAAGGTCATAACATAAGAAGATGATATGCTATTGTAAGAATTTAGATAAGTTGATGAATAAATGGAATGAAATTGAGGGACTAAAATGGAAAGGGAAAATTTTAAACCAAAAGAGAATAAGGCCAAACATGGCCTTATGATAAGACCAAAATATCTCATTTTACTTTGGTTAGGCACGATTTTGGGAGTAGCCATTCTAGGCTTCTTTCCATTTATTCAAGGTTCTAATCGCTCAAGAGAAGGAAGGGAAAAAGAAAAGGAAAGAAGAAAGAAGAAGAGAAGTTCAAAATCCAGGTTTGAATATCTCTTTTGTATGAAACTTGGTATGGAACTCATGTTTGAAATATTTGTCTAAGTTGGGTTAGGAAAACCCTAACTTTTCAATACACGTGTATTTTGGTTTGTTTGCCAGTTTTGTAGTTTTGTTTCCTTTGAAATAATGATTTGGTTAAAAGATTTCCTATGAAAAGGGCCAATACTCGTCATTTCAAGCCTGAAGACAACACCCCTACACCTGGGGCGAGGGAGTGCACCCAGTGCGAGCTCCACCTAGGCGAACCCGAGGCCGAGTTTTCCGAATTTTCTGATCCGCCTAGGCATAGGAACCCACCCCGAGGTGAACCTCTACGCCTAGGCATTACACTACTACGCCTAGGCTAAGATATAGTTTCAGTTTTGTTCTTTCTTCGGTTAATTCTAGAATCCGTTACTCTTTTGTTTGGACTTCCAATGGAAGATATTTAGGCATAAAATTGGATTAATTGAGGATCCTAACAAGTGAATGAAAGGTTCAGATAAGTATAAAAAGCTATATGAAAAATGTCGAGTACTCCGCCGGTGCAAAGTGAAGCTTTGCCTCGTGCTGCATCCTCGTCATAGTAAACATTGTTTCTTGCCCTTATTTGCCAATGTGATTAAGAACAATATAACAAGCTCAGTAATAGATGTAATTGTATGCATGTTGGAGACCGTATAGTGAATGAATAGGCACATATGTTCGGTGTGACGACACTCTTGCTAATGCTACGACACCCTTCCGCATGCAAGGTGCAGCTCATTCAGTGCTACAACACTCGCCAGTGCTACGACACTCTCATTACGCATGTGCACGCCTTTGTCTCAGCACGACGACACCCGCATCGCGCTGGCGGCACCTCTGCACGCGCGCACGCCTCGACCGCGATCGCATCAGACCTCGGCACCTATTATGTCGCCATTCCTCATTCATTGTTACTGGTATATATAGACAAACATTTATATGATAAGAATCTGAATAATGAACAATAAGAAAACATAAGAAATCAGTTATGTTCTGTAATGTACCTACGAGTACCTTTTGTACAAGATCTCTATTCTTAACTTCTACGAGAGATATGAAATTTTGTTATAAGAATTATGTTATATGAAAACTCTATTATAGAATTCTATTATACGTAAACTCTGACATATGCATTATGTTATATGTATCTTATAATTGTGGATCACTCAAAGTGGTCATATCTCGCAACTGCTTCCTAATTAAGCTATGTTTAACAATGTGTGTTTCATCGCAGAGGTACTGGAGAGGACATCCGAGGCATTCCGCATTCACAAAGGCTAACACGGTAATAGGAGTCCACCTGATGTAGGTTTTTGATTCTGTATTGTAATGTAAATGTAAAGTTTTTGTAATAGAGGAGTTTATGTAAGCATAAGTAAATGAGACTCAGGCATGTATATGTACAAGACATTTTAAACACCACTACGGTGGTAGTTTTACAAATTATATTATGATACATGGATTTTTTTATTGAAATGGGCTCACCAATGTCAGAAAGTTAGGTAAAAGAGTTCCAGTCTCGTGCCGTGCCCCCTCTCTTTGCCTAAGCGGGGGTAGGGGCGTGACAAAGTGTGCACGTCTCTCTATACATCGTCGGGCACTCTTGCTAGTGCTAATACACTTGCTATGGGCAGCACATCTTGTTCAAAGGCTACGACACTTTACAAGCATGCAAGCAGACACGTCTCTATCTGCGGCTTCAAAGACTTTGTTCAAGATCGCATCAGACCTCTTCGGGTACCTATTGTGATGTGTCCCTTTCATTCATTTTTATTGGTTTATACAGACAAACATTTATATAATAAGAATATGAATAATGAATAATGAGAAAGTATAAGTAATCAGTTATGCTCTGTTCTGTAATGTACCTACGGGTACCTTCTATACAAGATCTCTGTTCTAAACTCCTACGGGAGATATGAAAACCCCATCATAAGAATGATAAGAATCTGAATAATGAACAATAAGAAAGCATAAGGAATAAATTATGTTCTGTAATGTACCTACGGGTACTTTCTGTACAAGATCTCTATTTTGAATTCATACGGGAGATATGAAAACCCTGTTATAAGAATTATGTTATATGAAAACTCTGTTATAGAATTATGTTATACGTAAACTCTAACATATGCATTATGTTATATGTATCCTATAATCAGAACCACTTCATGATCATATCTCGTTATCTCTGCTTCCCACTAAGCTATGTTTAGCACAGTGTTTCCATCCGAGGTACCAAGAGGGACATCTCGAGGCATTCCGCATACAACATGACCAACACAGCAATAGGAGTCCACCTGATGTAGGTTTTGATTTTTGGTTTTGGAATGCAAATGTAAAAGTTTTTGTAATAGTGGAGTTTGTGTAAGTACAAGTAAATGAGACTCAAGACTATGTACAAGACAGTTTAAACACCACTACGGTGGTAGTACTAGAAGTTTTATTTCCTTATGGATTTATATATGAAATGAGCCCACCAATGTCTGTAAAACAGGTTAAGGAGTCCCAGTCATGTGTCACGCCCCCTCTCTTCGCCCAGGCAGGGGTAAGGGCGTGACAGACTTGCTTATGAAGAATATTGGTCTCTACTTCCGATTTGCATCTTCTTTGAACAATGCTGCACTCACCGAGATTTTTGAGACTAACAAGTAAAGATAGAGTGTGTCTCCAGCTTTAGGGCTAGCGAGAACTAGTGGTTCGGTGAGATATTGTTTAATTGTTATAAGAGCTTGGTCGCATTCTTGATTCCAGCTGGCTTGTTGGGCTCCCTTTAGGGTGGCAAAGAACAACTTCAATCAATATGTGAAGCGAGATATGAACCGCCTAAGGGCCACCATCCGACTAGTCAATTGTTGTACCCTTTTCTAGAAGCGAGAGTCTGAGAGTTCATTATGGCCTTAAGCTGGATGGGATTAGCCTCTATCCCCTCTCTAATTACGAAGCCCAGAATTCGCCCGAGCCGACACTAAACACGCACTTCAAAGGGTTAAGTTTCATGTCAGGTCTTCGCAAATAGCCTCGAAGGTTTCTGTAGATGCCTTGTGTGACGGGGTGTTCTTGATTTGACAAGGCTATCATCTTATAAACCTTCATGGATTTACCTATCAGTGGTCGGAATATCTTGGTCACCATCCTTTGATAAGTTGCCCTTATATTTTTCAGGACAAACGACATTACATTGTAGCAGTACAATCCGTGTGGTGTGATGAAGGTTATTTTCTCCACGTCGGGTGGATGCATAGAAATCTAATGGTACCGAGAGAAGGCGTCCAGAAATGACAAAATGCCATGCCCGATTGTTGCATCCACAATTTTATCTATACGTGGCAAGGGGAAGCAATTCTTGGGACATGCTTCATTGAGGTTAGTGTAGTCTACACATACGTGCCACTTACCACCCTTTTTCGGTACCACCACCACATTGGCCAGCCATTCGGGGTACTTTGCCTCCCTTATAAAACCTGCTGCTAGGAGATTGTTTACTTCCGTCTGAATGATCTGATGTTGATCCAGGTGGAATCACCTCACCTTTTGCCTTACTGGCTTGGCAGTGGGGAGGACGTTCAGTTTGTGAGAAGCCACCGACGGATTTATCCCAACCATATCAGAGTGACTCCAGACGAATACATTAATGTTGTGCAAAGCAGCCGTGAGTCGCATTTCCTGCTCATTTTTCATTAGACGTAAGGGAGCCACGTAAAGAACCTCTCCTGTCCGCTTCCAACTTTATTTCTTCGTAGTGATCCACAAATGGGCGGTCCTTTCCACCTTGATCCGATGGCATAACGTGATTGCTATGCGTGGCTTGCTTCGTCTGTGGGAGGTGCTCGAATCGCACTTCCCCTATTTTCTCCCGTATGGACAACCGATAGCACCAAGCAAAGTGTTTCAACCGGCCGCTTAAAAGGTCAACCTACCTAACGCTTGTTAGAGCAACTTACGATTTAGTGGCACGTTGGAAGGTACAACCTCATAGAGTGCCCGTGTTCGCCCACTATGGCATTGTAAGGTCCTAAGTCCTTGACGACGAGAACAAAACCGCGGTGACCTGCCCGGGTTACGTGGAGTGTGACATCTCCTTGGCCACACTGTAGTTGTCTGCTGAAACCTGCAGAGGATTCGCCTCGACTCGAATTTAGCATGCCGAAGAAAGCCTTATCCGTATGAAGGCTAGGTCAAAGAAGTCCTGCCAGATTGCCTGGGATCTAATTGTTGACTTTATGCATGACTAAAAACGATGAACAGAGGGGTGAAAATTAAGGCATCATATAATGCAGCACAATAACCTGCTCATATTAATCGAAGGAGCATAGCCATCTATAGGCTCCGCCTTCCCGTTACGCTCTCTCTCGTGTGACGACATTCACCCTGGCCTTAATCGTAGCCGCCCTGACGAGTTTCTTCTATTGGCGCTTTGATTGATACTGATCATTAGTCGAGCCACCCAGTATATAGTTTATGGTTGGTCTAGGTTCCAGCGGGGCTGCCGGATTGGCTGTAATTCTACCTGTGGGCTGCCCCGATTCCACCCCCTGATCTACTTCCCTGAGGTACCTCCTGAGGTGTCCTACCTTGATCAACTTTTCTACTAGGAACTTTAGACTTCGACACCGGGATCTGTTTCATGTCCATGGTCCCTATGATAATCGCATCGCAAGGATTTTTTTATCTGAGCAGGATCCGTTTGGATGGGCGCAGACCATTTGAAATATGGTAGATTGCGAATGAGGTGCAATAGCCTTTTGTACGAGATATTCAAGGGGGTGAATTGCGGGGGCTCTCTCCTTTTTTGAGATCGGTCTTGGGGTCGCTTTCGGTCTCCGTTTTGACCTTTTTCGGATGCTGACGACTTTTTTCCCGTCGGTTTATCTTTCCTACGGCTGGATTTGTGATCATGATCGGGCCTCGTTGTCGCTTCTGACATTGTCCTCCGCCTTGAGACCGTCATCACCGTATAATCCTTCCATTGTTGTTAGCGGGTCTAGGGACAACTAGGGGAAGAAGTGAGTCGACGGCCCGAAGCTTATTCTGAAGTTCTAAAAGATTGCATCCATGTTGTAAAATTCTATTTGTTGGACGGCTTGCCCGAACCTCCTTGTGAAGTCCTGTATGGACTCTTCTTTGTGTTTCAAAATAGTTTGTAAGGAGCTAATTTTTTTTTTTTGACGCACTGAGCAGAAATAGATGAATACATTCCCCAAAGTTCATAAACGATTATTGAGTTTCACGGGATCTTGTGAAACCAAAGCAGTGCAAGCAAGGCCCGTAAACTAGCTCAGAAAACTTTTCATAGAAGGTCATTGTTGGTATTCAAAGTCATTGCCTGATTGTAATGGAGCATATGATCGTAAGGGTCAGTAGAGTTGTCAAACATAGTGAAAGCTGGTATGACAAACCTGCAGGGCGGCTCGTAGTTGAAAATGTTGTCGGGACTCCGAATCTTTGTTGCAGGCGGTATGTAGAGCGTAGGTCATGTACCAAAGGCGGGGTATCCTAGCTGTATGGGCGGCACTACGCCCGTGGGTAATGTAGACGCGTTCCCGAGCACTTTGTTTAGTTGGTTTACCCTCGGCCTGTTTCTCTTCTTGCTCGGCGGAACGTGCCATTGCGCTATCACGACGCAGTGGCGACGCGAGTGTCTCTGCGCGACCGACCCCGCTACTTTTGTTGGGGGAGAGGTTTGGCAGCCGCCCAAGGACAACTCGTCAGTTCGAGGTATCTACACGCTGGACGATGGCCTTTCCTTTATCGCTAACGGCCGGTTGCCTTGCTTGACCATTGTCTTGCACGTCTCTTTCGCCAAGATTGCGCATTTTTTCTACCTGGGCCCGCAAATGATCGTTTTCACGCTGCAGATGTTTAGCACGATCCTTCAATTCCCTCATCTGCCTTGCTTGCTCCTCTTGTTTCTTCTCTATGTCTTGACGCCAATGAAGGAATTGATCTTCGGGCAATTGGATCACCGGGTTGTTGGTCATTGCAACTGTGTCGCACGGCAGACGCGGGAAAGGGGAACCGCTTGAGCATTAGGAGGCGACGGGCTATTGATAATCAAGAGCCAAGCTCTTACATGTCGTCGATGAGACTTTTTGTTTAATTCCCACAAACGACGCCAATTGTTGTTACCTGGATTGTCTGACCTTCAAGGCATCAGTGGCGCAATGTAAACCCGTGAAAAGGGGTCCGACTTGGTAAATGGCCGCTTTCTGATGGATTAAGTCAAAGAAAATAGTGATAAGAGAAAGAAGGGAGTTAGCATAATTGAAGTTGCATACCTTTCCCTTGTGGGGAGTCTTTTTGTTTTATACTCGAATTTTTCTTTGATTATAGGAAGGATAATCTCGTGATTTTGGTGATAAGATCTCTTTCCTTATCAAGGACTAATTCTTCTTTATTAAGGATTTATCTTTTTGAGACGTATGAGATTTGGATATTGGGAGATATGTGGATAAACGTCTTGCGCGTGATTCCCTCCTTAATATATTTATCTATAACAAACTTCCTATATGAGGTAGGATAGTCGGTTGGGGGACTAGGAATCCCAGACGGGGTTTAGGATGCTACTGTCTGATTTGTTCCCTTATGGCTTTAATATGGTAGGCCGTCTTGGGCCGCTTCATGAGGCTGGCCAGGCAATGGGCTCACACGGGCGTTGGGACTATCGAGTAGTGGGTCTAGGCCTAAAGGCCACGATACTCACAATCATGTCCTCAAAAATGGGGAAATTGAGAAAAATCCTTATGTCGTCTCCCACATTGTTCATCATAGATATCATCTCTTGCAAATCATAGAAATCTTGTTTGCAGAATTGAGAAATATTGAACAAAATTTCAAGGACTAAATTGAAATAATCCGGAAGAACACGAGACAAAAGAGCACGATGTTTTTCTCTTAAAAAAAATCAATTTAATGGGACGGACTCCGACGACCAGCGAAGAAAACGGCAGAATCTTTGGAAAAAAGCTCGGCGCTGCAAATAAACATCGGCACTTCGATTTCAAACCGAAGTATCCATCTTTGATTAAACTCCGATGAAAACCACCAAAGAAGGAAACCACTAACCAGATCTTCTTCTTCCATAGAATCGTAGAATCCTGCGTTGCTCGCATCAGATAGAATTGAAATATAGAGAAAAGACACTAGTAATGCCAATTATCCCCCCAAAAAAAGGGAATGCAGACAAGTGCCGTCGCGAAATGAAGTCACCCTCGACTTAAGATTATGCTAAAGAAAGAGTGGTAGTGCACGACGGAGAAGGATACGGATTCGAAGCTTCTAGGGATAAATGGGCTGCGACGGGTCTATTCAGGCCGGGTAAATAGGCACGAATTCTATTAGAATCATTATTTTTTAGTTCAATCCTTTAAAAATGTGAGTCAAATTGGGTTAATACATCGTCCTCAGTCCATATTTCTAGCTCTAATCGTATGCGACACCAACAATGCTTCAAATAGTCGTCCTGCCTTACAAAGACCTTTTATTAGAGTGTTGTATATAATTTCATCTGGAGCATAACCAAGCTCCATATATGTTGCACATGTTTTGGTGTTGGTCCCCAACTCTACACCCAAATATTTCCTCAATTAGAACTTTTCTTCTTGCATGCTTCCACCAATAACATCTTCGTCGGTTCATCTCGATATTTTTTTTTCTTTAGCATTATATCAAGAACTCTATGAGCGTCATGCAATCGATTTCTTCTCGTAAAGTGCAAAGCAAGCACTTAAAGTTATGCTAGCAAGTACATAACCATGGGAAAGCACTTCTTCAGATATCTTGAAGGCATGAATACCTAAATGACTGGCACAAAGACATTGGAGTAGTTTCTCATAAGAAGACTTATTAGGGAAAAAAAATCTCCTTTTATTCATCGTATGCTACGCTGACAATGCTTCAAATAGTCGTCCTACCTTACAAAGACCTTTGATTAGAGCGTTGTATGTAATTTCATCTGGAGCATAACCATCTACATTCATCTTATTGAATAATCCTAATGTATGATCAATTTTACCAAATCTGGTATGCCCATTAATAAAAATAGTGAAAGTCAACCAATTGGCTTGATCAGGTTAATGGACTCGAATTCTAACCGACCCATAATATTATGGGTTTATTTGGGATTGTGAAGGGCTCGTGCGACTATCATGCAAGGCTTGTGCTCAAGCAGTGCGTTTTGGCCTCTTTAAATTTGGAATACAAATATATTATGTACTTTTTTGGGTTTCAAGGTTTATAAATTAGATCAATTACAGACTTGGCATGCTCAACAAACCCCTCTTGTAAAAGACACTTGATCAAGGAGTTGTAAGTGGAAAGCAAAGGCCTACATCAAATACTTGACATTTTGTCCATGAAAAGCAAAGCAGCATCAGGTTCACCTGTTGCACATAAGGCATTGATAAAAATTCCATATGCTATGTCAGCTAAAGCAAAATTCTTTCTCACGATTTCCCCAGGCAGGTACTCAATTTCTTTTTCCAGAGAACTATGAGTAGTAGTTGTTGAGAGCAAAGAAAAATCAAAATCACATCCATTTTAGCAATTTCCCTTAATTACAATAACAAATCACAATAGAATTCAACATGCCCGCAGTACCTTCCCTTCTGTTCTCCATACATGCCTCCTGTTCCTCCTTCTCCAACCTCTTTTTCAATTCAATCTAGTCTCATTTTTCTATTCTGTTTTCAATGTCCTCAGCTTCCCCTCTCAACTCAACGCATTCACACCTTTAAATATATGATTCGTTTAGCCCCTCTTATTTTCTTATTCAGCTATTAGAAAAAGGGGTAATTTTCTCAATTTTTCCCTTTTCTTTATTTTAGTGTCTCACTTTTTTTTTTAAAGGAGATAAATTTATTAATTCAGATTAACAATACAATCAATAAAAACACATAATCAAAAGTTATAAAAATATTAGAGGATGACACAACATTTAGGTTAATAGCAAAAATGATCAGCTCAAGATCTACACATTTGATAATCCAAAAATACCTAAAATACCTAAGATTCAAAACTGTCAGATATCGACAAACAATGACCTGACATCCGACGACTATATTAGATTGAATTTTGCCAGTCTAATCGATGTGAAACCCACAAAAAGCAACTGTCACGACACAATTCACTCATCTCAACAAGTTGACAACAAACACGAAGAACAAATCGATCACAAACACGACACTAATAGGTCACGACAAAACACAAAAACAGCGCAAATCCCAGATCGTGCAAGAAACCACTTTATTGGAAAAAAAAAACCCATAACTATGGAAGAAAGCGATGAAAGGGGTGATTTCAGGCCAAAATATGCAAAAATCACCCTTCATCTCAAAGGAATAAGAGCTTGAAAGAGATAATAGACGAGGGGTGGCTAGGGTTTCTAGAGATAAGTTATTATTTTTGTTTCTCAACTTTATTTTTGTGCAATCAAGTGTTTAAACTTTCTAATTTTTTCTATTTTGGTATTTAAACTTTATTTTTGTTCAATCAAGTGTATAAACTTTTTTAATTTTTATACTTTGATATTTCAACTTTAGTTTTATTCAATCAAGTGTCTAATCTTTTCGATTTTTTATATTTTGATGTTTCAACTTTATTTTTATTCAATTAATTGTTTGAATTTTTAATTTTTGCTTAATCAAGTGTTTCCTGACCAATAAAAGCTTATTATGATATTTGAATGAGCAAAAATTGTATTCAAATAACATTTTTATCATATAAAATTGATTAAATTACTTAAATGACCTTTAACGAGATGAAATGACAATATTATCTTTTCACATTATGATTTTTTCTATCTATTCATTAGAGTACAAAAATAAATATTTTAATTATTTTAAATATAAATCTAATATTTTATTTTTAATTATTCATGTATAATTTTTTCATATAGTACTTAGAAAAAAAACAAGTAAAAGTAATAGATGATAATTAAATATTTTTAATTATTTCAATATTTTTTAAATTTTGTTATATATTTTCTTAAGAAAATTTTGAATTTTTATCTCAATTCTATAATAGCCAATTTTATCAATTTCTTTTTATAGCAACAAATAGATAGTAAGACCCTTAATTGGTATGGATAATAGTGTCATTTTACCTCGTTAAAGAGTATTTAAGTAATTTCATCATGTCTAATGTCATTTAAATTCAAATTTTCCTAATTCAAATATCCTAATAAGTTTTTATTGGTCAAGAAATACTTGATTGAACAAAAATTAAAAGTTTACACAATTGATTGAATAAAAATAAATTTGAGACAATAAAATGGAAAAAATGAAAAGGATTAGACACTTGATTGAACAAAAATAAAGTTGAAACACTAAAATAGAAAAAATCAAGAAGTTTAGACACTTAATTGAACAAAAATAAAGTTGATATACCAAAATAGAAAAATAAAAAAGTTTATACATTTAATTGAACAAAAATAAAGTTGAGACACCAAAATAAAAAAATAAATAAAAAAGTTGACATCATTTATGTAATAAACCCTTAGAAAAAATATTGATAATAATTTAGTACAAATAATAAATGTAAATTGGAGTAATGAGATATTTTTGTCACATGCACTGGTGCTTGAGTCAGGGACATGCATGTGAGTTGTCTGACATAACGTACTTCCATCCAAATCATAAGATTTTGTTATTTTTTTAGGAAATGTTATTTTCTTTTTATTGGTATGATATTTTTTCAATTTTTGAAAAGAAGTTTAAGTATTTATTATAAAAGTGTAAAGACATACTTCAACATTTTCCACATTTATATAAAATATCATAAAAATATTATAATTTGTTTCATGTTATAAATAAACATTTAGATGTAGTGAATGACCAAATGCATTTTACTAAGTGAATGTATGTGGTCTTCTTAAGAATATTAAAAGAGCCTTTCATTGAGGTTCATGAATCCTCATTTACTCATCTTTAAGATGAGTAATGAGAAGCCATTGTGTTAGCCTATAAAAGGATCCTCTCTTTCACATAAGATCCACACCGAGATTCATTTCTCATTCTCTCTCTATCTCCCTCTCTCTCTTTCTTATTCCTTAGTTCTTCCTTTTCTTTTGCTATATACAAAGGAAGAACATTATATTCTCTTTCATTTAAAGTTGTATTTTATAATATTATTCATAACACGTTATCAACACGAGTTTGCTCTAAAGGTAATTTCCTAACCCTAGCTTGAAGTTATTTCGATTTTACATATCTATAGTTATATTTGGGTTTAATGTAAACCAAAATCTATATTGCTATTTTTCAAAACCGATCCTAATACATTATTGTCAAAAGTTTATCGATAATGTCAAATCTCACAAAACTTGAATTTGTGGCATTTGGCATTACTGGAAAGAATTATTTATCTTAGACCCTTGATGTTGAGATTCATCTTGATGCAATGAATCTTGGAACTGCCATCAAAGAAGGAAATCAAGCATCTCTTCAAGATCGCAAAAAAGCACTAATTTTCCTTCGATACCACCTCCATGAGGATTTAAAAAGTGAATACCTTACAGTAAATGGTCCCCTCACTCTAGAGAGATATGACCATAAAAAAACTGTGATTCTCCCAAAAGCTTGATATGACTGGATGCACTTGAGGTTGCAAGATTTTAAAATAGTAAGTTAATATAACTTCGCATTATTTAAAATCAGCTTCCAATTGAAGCCGTGCAGAGAGAAAGTCACAAAAGAAGACATGTTAGAAAAACGTTCACCACATTTCATGCCTCGAATATGCTCCTGCAACAGCAGTATTGAGAGCGTAGATTTAAGAAATACTCTTAATTGATATCATGTCTTCTTATTGCTGAGAAAAATACTGAGCTTTTGATGATAAATCACCAGTCCCATCCAATTAGATCTGAACCATTTCCTGAAGTGAATGTGATATCGTTCCAAACCTGTGGACATGGACGAGGACGTGGTCGAGGTCGTGGTCGTGGAAGGAATTTCTGATACTATGGAACTATGGAACTCATGGTAGTAATCATTCAAATTCCTAGAAAAAGAAAACCTCATGGAACTACCAGATGTGGAATAATACTGAAGTGAAACAAGAAAATGGGAACAATATACAAATACACCTCTGGGCGCCCATTTATAATAATCGCTTTATATACGCTGTGATGAAAGAGTATCATGATACTTGTCGTATGCCCAAACATTTGGTAGATCTCTACCTAGCATCAATCAAAGAAAAATGAAAAGAAATAGAAATGAACTTTACTAATAGAAATGTTGTAGATAAAAGATACTTTCTAGATTTGACATTAACAAATGCCAATGTTAGTACCATATCTGGTACTGCAAACTTAATTGAAGGCTCTGGAAGAGCAAACATAGTGCTACCAAATGAAACTAGGTTCCATATCAATGATGCATTATATTCTTGCAAATCCACAAGGAATTTGCTCAGCTTTAAAGATATTTGCAGAAATGGATATCATATTGAAACTATGAATGAAGGTAATACAAAATGTCTTTACATTACCTCTATTGTTTATGTCAAGAAACTTATAATGGAAAAACTGGCAGCCTACTCCTTTGGGTTATATCATACAAATGTAAAGTATATCAAGTCATATGTTGTTGTGAACAAGAAGTTCATTGATCCAAAGACTTTCGCTCTTTGGCATGATAGGTTGGGTCACCTTGGGTCCTCAATGATGCTGAGAATCATAGAACACTCACACAGACATCCACTAAAGAACCAGAAGATTCCTTTGCCCCATGGATACCCTTGTGCTGCTTGCTTACAAGGTAAATTAATAGTCAAACCGTCCTTTAGCAAAGTCACATTTGAGTCAACGGTCTTCTTAGAAAGAATACATGGGGACATATGTGGACCTATCCATTCACCATATGGACATTTATGTTACTTTATGGTCTTAATAGATGTCTCTACTAGGTGGTCACATGTTTGTCTTCTTTCCACATGAAATGTTGCCTTTGCTAGACTCCTGGCACAAATGATCAAATTACGAGCCCAGATTCCTCATTAACCAATCAAGACTATCAGACTTGACAACATCGGTGAGTTTACCTCTCAAACCTTTACCGACTATTGCATGTCAGTTAGAATAAATATTGAGCATCCTGTTGCTCATACTTACACTCAAAATGGTTTAGCAGAGTCCCTCATCAAATGTCTTCAATTAATAGCTCAACCACTACTAATGAAAACCAAATTGCCAACTTCTGCTTAGGACATGATATTAGGCATGGTGCAAGCCGGTCTATTCACCAACAACTTACTCCTCAATACTCCATTTGCCAACTCAGACTAGGTAAACAACCAAATATTTCTCATTTACGAATCTTTAGTTGTGCAGTTTATGTACCAATTACACCTACACAACGCACTAAAATGGTTCCCTAATGAAGACTTGGGATTTATGTAGGTTTTGATTCTCCGTCTATCATAAGATATCTTGAACCCTTAACAAAAGATGTTTTTACAGCCCGCTTTGCGGATTGTCATTTTAATGAAAGTGTATTCCCACCATTATGGGGAGAAAAGTCAGTTTTAGAAGAATGACAATAAATTGCTTGGAATGCATCTACAATTTCTCATTTTGATCATCATACAAATCAATGTGAACTAGAAGTTCAAATGATCATTCATTTGTAAAATCTTGTAAATCAATTATTATATGCATTTATTAATACAAAGAAAGTGACAGTCACATATCTCGGCTGTGAATGCTCTAGCACTGATTGATGTCCCTTAAGGACAATTAACAAATGAGTCTAAAATACGCCTGAAGCATGGGAGACCTATTGGCTCAAAAGATATAACTCCCTAGAAGAGGAGAACACAAAGGAGAATTGATCCCCCTGAAGAGGTATATGATAAACAAAAGGCCCCTGAAGAGGTATGTGGTGAATAAGAGGCCCCTGCAGAGGCATATATTGAACAAGAAACCCCTGAAGAGGTTCGAGATAAAGAAATAGCCCTTGAAAAGGCATAGGTACCTGAAAATTATGAGATCTCAATGAGTTATGTGCACAAGGGATATAAATGAGATCAAAATGAAATTGTTATCACTAATATTTCGCTTCCAAGTGGCTCATGATGCATCGTAAGAAATGATGAGGATCACAAACCACAAAATATGGAAGAATGTAGACATAGAAATGATTGGCCAAAATAGAAAGAAGCTATACAAGCAGAATTAAACTCGTTAATAAAACGATAAGTTTTGACCTCAGAGCCCAAACACCTAGGGATAAGGCAAAGCCCGCTGGTATAAACGAGCATTCAGACGAAAGCGCAATGAAAATAATGAGATCATAAGATATAAAACGCGATTAGTAGCACAAGGTTTCTCGCAAAGACTTGGTATTGACTATGACGAAACATGTTCTCCTGTCATGGAAGCAATTACTTTCCGCATTCTAATAAGCTTGGCAGTCTCTGAAGGACTGGATATGTGTCTCATGGATGTCATCACCGCTTATCTATGTGGATCCATAGATAATGATATATGGTACAAAAAATCTCGCTGATTTAGATTTCTTGAAGAAAATAATATAAAGCCTTGTAGTATGTCCTTAATCAAATTACAACGATCTCTATATGGATTAAAGCAATCCGGACACATGTGGTACAATCGCCTTAGCGAGTATTTATTGAAAGAAGGGTATGCAAACAACCCTATATGCCCATGTATTTTTATCAAGAGATCGAAACCGGATTTGCAATTATTGTTATATATGTTGATGATTTAAATCTTGTTGGGACTCCTGAAGAGTAGCAAAATATTTGAAAAAGGAATTTGAGATGAAAGGTCTTGGGAAAACAAAATTTTGTCTCGACCTGCAGATCAAGAATTTCCCTACTAGAGTGTTGGTTCACCAATCAGCGTATACTAAGAAAATTTTAAAGCAGTTTTATATGGACAAAGCACACCCTATGGTTGTTCGTTCACTTGATGTGAAAAATGACCCATTTCATCTTTGTTAAAAGGGTGAAGAATCACTTACTCCTTAAGTACCATATCTTAGTGTCATTGACCCACTTATGTATCTTGCTAACTGTGCTCGCCTAGATATTGTTTTTTCTGTCAATTTATTAGCCATATACAGTTCTGCTCCAACCCAAAGACATTAGAATGGTATCAAACATATATTGCGCTACCTCCAAGGAACAACTGATATGAGCCAATTTTACTCAAATGAATCAAAACAACAATTGCTTGGATATGCTGATTGATGAGTATAAAAACCATTAGATTTTTAATCCATTTTTTTGAGTATATTACAAGATAATTGTTGATTCATATGCAGAAACCTGGGTAATTTACTCAAATTTAATTCGTTAAAAATATAGCAGGTTTAAAATCTCAAAGAAACCTGAAGAATTCACTTAAAAACATAAAGGAAGTTGCAACTTGAAAATCGGTCGCTATTGTAGTGGAGCTCGTTGTTCAGCTTATTTTCAGGTCATAACATAACCAAGACCAAAGTGGAATGAGGCTGCGACCGCGAAAATATGGCTGAGGACGAAAGAAATTATTCAAGGTAGAAACTATAGTCGCAACGCCTAATCCGAGGTCATACTTGGAGTCATGGATGAAGCTTACAAAGGAAGTTGCCGAGAGATATGAGGTTGCAATTAGTTTGAACGGAAACCTTATTATAGGTCGCGACATGTATTTCAGATCACGACATGGAACTGAGTTGGGAGTCACAACAAGGATATCTAAGGTTGCAACTACAAGAGAGTTGGAGAATAAAAAATGAGGTCGCAACCTAATATTGAGGTCGCGACAGGAAACCTAAGGCTGAGCCGAGCGAAGTCCAAGTTAGGGAAATTGAAGTTGCAACCACTTTGTTATTCAAGAACTCAGCGGAGCCCACAAATCACTGAGGTCGCGACTTGAATACACACTGAGCATCAACATCTAGGTCGCAATTATGTTTAAAGCAACAGAGACAACCTGCAACCAGAAAGGAGTAACGGGAGGTCGCAACATCATATTGAGGTCACAACCTGTTTAAAGGCAAGGGACTAGGTGCCAGCCACACCACCATTGAGGTCGCGACAAAATCAAGGCATCAAAGCAAAGACCAAAAAGGAGGTCACAAACTCGAAAAAGAAAGTCACGACCGAGGTAAGGCAAGAGAAACAAATGTGGTCGCAACCTAAATCGAGGTCGCTGAAGTACGCGCTGCAAACAGCAAAGCGAAGTCCTCGACCGTAATCCGAAGTGGTGATTAACTAAAAGGAGGTTGCAACCCAAAAACTAAGTCGCGGACTCGCACTGCAAATGTAAGAGAACGACAACCAGGCTGCGACGTGAGACTAAGGTCGCGACATCACCCTGTGAACTGAGCTAGAAGAGGTCGCGACCACACCGAGGTCAGACCACTAATCAACAAAGCTTCAAGAAACTTGGTCAGAACTAAAGAAACCCGGTCGCAACCGAATCGAATGTGATAAGGGAATCTAGGTCATGACGCAACCCAGGGTCACTCCGAGATGTTGATTCGGGGCTTTTCTTTACGAATTCCACCTGAGTTTGGGATTCGCCCAATTCTTTTGACAGCTATAAATGTATTGCTGTTAGAATAGTAGTAGTTTCTCTGGCTCTCACTACCTTAAAAGGGGAAAGAAGAGGAACTCAGTGTATACTTTAGAGTAGAATTTTATTTTCTTTATTTTTATTTTTATTTTCGTTCTTCTTAAATTATTTTCTGATCTCAACTTTAATCAAAGTAAACGATTGAGCTTAGATTTCTATTTCCGTTATTTTCTTCTAAAATTAATGCCTCAAAATCGTGAACGACAAATTCCCTGAATTCATTTCTTCTCGCTTTAATCGCGACATAAAGGATGTACTTTATCGATGCTCCATTGTTAATGCAGATGCGCACTGAGCGCAACTCGCCTGGATTCGATTTATCGTTAGTTACAAATTTTTCGCAAACTCGAGAGAATTATTTCGGGGTTGTGATTTATTTACTTGTGTTGTTTTTTTGAATCTACAAGTTCCCAATATAAGATCAACACCGCTTTAAGGAGTGTATCTTGTCTGATTTCAGATACCCTCTCGCAAGACACGTAGATGGAGATTCCCGAGAGCCGAGCATTCACTTATGGGCATGTTAGACTACTATCACTTTAATCAACAGCTTTGAAAGTTCCATTTTGATAAACTCCCCATTTGCCTAAGAATTGAAGTTGAGGAAGTATTTAACAATATAATAATCGAGAGTTCACTCCCACCCAAAGGAAGCCCCACCCCGTGTTAGCCGACATCTAATCAAGGGAAATAAGAACCAATAGATCCGGCGACGAACCACCAATTGTTGTAGATTTTTCAAAAATCCTGAGAAGGAAAGCAAAAGGTCTGCGGTCATCAAGAAATGGGTGTGAAGTATTGAGAAAGAAAATACTGTGATCTTGCGAAGATCGTAAATACAAGTAATCGGGTTCGACCTCACTTCGAGAGAAGCAAGTAGTTCTAACTGAATATGGAGAAACTAAATGCAATATTTAGGCACCTCGACAAATCCATATCCAAATAAATAGAGCAATGTACTTTCGTGTAGGAATTGACTGTTTCATTGTAATTCGTTGATAGTTTTCGCTTTCGCGCAGAATGTATTCAGTCCAAGATTTTGCTCTTTATACTTTATTATTTTCATGTTATTTCGCTTTTATGTTTTTAGTTCATGTCTAGGACTTTATTTTTCTAGATAAACTTCCACTATCGCCTAGTCCAAATAGCATAGAACTTCGCAGAGTTGAGGTAGTTGGATTTCACTCTTGTCAATCAGGGAATGATATTCCTGACTTCATATCTCGTGATTTACTACTGTATGACCCGCAGCACTTGCAAAGGTCATAGACTAGACCCAATTTTAAAATCCTGAACATCAAGAAATATTTATTTAATCAAGCAAGTTTATTTGGTGCGACATAGCTCCAAGAGAAGCAAGGTTCTTGTAACTATGTAATTTGAGGGTTTTAGTATATATGGAAAAAGGCAAACAAGTTTTATGGCTGTCGGATTGGAAAGGATTGAATAGGATCAACATTCTAATAAAAGAGTGGAAATGCTAATTTGACATTTTTCTAAAATTTTATAAAAGAAAAGATTCAAAAACAGTTTTACAAGCAAAGGGATCAGATAGCTATTGATATTTAAATGTCGCCATGTCGTAGCCAATTTTAGTTCCATTAATCCTATTAATCTGAGTGTGGTTCAATTTCATGAAATCCTTTAATGCATAGGAAACAAGATCTGCACTGCTACACTGCACACCGGGACTGGAAAGAGCACTCTAAGCTTAAGAAAGACAAAAGATAGAACGCAGCCTATGGCGTGATGAAAGACATGACTGGGATAGAGGAGCAAAGACAAGAGCCAGAAGGCCTCCATCGATACAAATGGAGGATTTCTCTGAGGCTTCATCATTTTAAAGAATATTCTGCACCGGGACAAATTCTATAGTGGATGTAAACAACTTCAACTAAAGCTGTTTTGATAACAATGGTGCAAAGAAGATAGTTCACTGACACCACCGAAGACCCTAACGAGCACCTAGGATTTCTCAGATGGCAAATATAGTGAAGTCGAATGGTGGAGGCCGAGGATAAAGCCGCATCTTTTCCCATTTTCCTTAAGAGATATAGCAACCACATGGTATGAGTCATTACCATATGGTTCAGCTTGATAATTGGAAGAGCTGGTGGGGCTATACTGGGCAGGTTCTTTCCCACTTCACCTCTCTCGAGAGAAGAAAAGAGATCATAGTGTTCCAACATGGGGAAGATGAGAGCCTACATAGCCCGAGATCTCAAGAGGTCATGAAAAGGCACTTGGTGCATGGAATTGATTTAAAAACCTAGATGGATATAGCATATCACGCCTAAAATGATACATCTAAAGGCATCATCGATGCTTCTGTAATGTGGGAGCATTCAAAAGAAAAGGTGCCAAGAGGCTAGGGATCTAATAGAAGACCCACATGTTCATGGCACCCATATGAGCTTAAGGTAATAACAGAGGAAAAGGGGTCATGGAGCTGAGTAAAATGACAGCTATGGAAGCAAAGTTAGATGCCATCATGCACACGATGGACAAACAGGAAAGAAAATTGCACTCTGCTCATGAAATTGGAGCAGTGGAAAGAGAAGCAATGAGAAGTGAAGGCTCATACCAACCAGAGGAAGATTCTTGCGGTGGCCGAGGAGGCTAAGTACGTGAATGAACCAAGAAGGTACCATTTCAAGCCAAATCCTAACCCGCCCACACACATGTACCAAAGACTGAGGAACCATGAGAATTTCTTATATGGGCGGAGTAAGACAAGGCCCAAGGCACAGGACATAATCCTCATCAGGATATTAGCACCACCAAGGTTCCAATGCCAGCATCAAGGGAGGAAGGCAAGAATGACTACGTTGTCAAAGGAGGACCCAACCATTTGAAGAATGAAATGCCGCAGCTTCATGGGGATAAATAAGAGGTCATACACTTCCATGAATGGGGAATTGGCCCGACTTGAAAGCCTTCAAGTCCGAGCATCAAGTGTTTTGTGAAGAATACAAGTGCGCCTCTGGCGTAAGAACTTGAGACACAAGTAGGCACCGCCCTTGTATGCCAAATCAAAGCAAGGTACATTCCTTGACACCCGTAAAATCCAAAGGATCAGACATGGCGCTTAGTTAAGAAGTGAAAGCAAAGGTAATAAAAGCAAGAAAGAAAGGAAAGAAGATAATCGATGCAGCAATTGTGGAAACAAAGAAAGGAAGAAGAGAAGAGTGCCTAAAGACTACGTACAAAGAAGAAGATATGTAATGAAATAGCTCGAAGGAAGAAGTGAGAAACAAGGAGAGTACCAAACTATACACATACAAAGATTCCCCGAGGCTTCGAAGAAGCAAAAGGAAGAGCAACTTTCTAGGATTCGACATCTCTAAGAAGATAGAACTAATATCCCTTGCAATCAACCAAATGCCTAACTATAAAATTTATAAGGAGATACACTCGAACAAGAAAAGGAAAATATATGAGGAAGGAATAGTGAACCCGATCGCACCGCAAAGGTAATTATCCAAAGAAAAGCTCCCAAGAAAATAAAGGACTCGTGCAAATTTCACCATTCCCCGCCTTCCAGGGAAATATGAATTCAAGAAGGCTCTCGTATGATTCGTGCTATAAATTATGCCTCCGCAGTAAAATCGAGTCAGGAGCTTACCCCAACAATAATCACATTCCAAATGGCTGGCAGATCAATTGCACAACCAGAAGGTGTTCTTAAAGATGTGCTATTTTTTCAAGGTGGGTAAATTCATCTTCCGGATTTTGTTATTATGAAGATGGAGGAAGACACCCAAGTTCCTTTGCTGCTGGGAAGACCCTTCTTAGCAACTCGGAGTCGCCTCTTGATAGATGTGCGTAGCGTGAACCGACTCAAGGGTGGGAAATGAGGCAGTGCACTTTAATCTTGATAGGGCTTGGAACACCTCATGTAGATGCGCAGTTGTATGGTCAGAGAAACAATAGTCTTCCTCTGAATCTGAATTCGACCGCACTCTTCAACATTCTATCAATGAATGAGATGAATTTTCGCATCTTGAGAGTATTGATTTTGAAATGTTACCTTCTAGTTTGTATAACAAAGAAACAGTCTCAAGCATGAATGAAAATAGTTAAGATGATGTATGCAACTTAGGGATGTAAAACCACTGAAAGGTGAAACTAGTGCTAAGGGTTAATATTGAAGGAATTGCCAGTCATTTGAAATATGCTTTCTTAGAACTTAGAAAAATGTAAAAACCGCTTATCATATCAATCGCATTGACCGAATCAAGAACGTGGTCGCTTGAAACTCTAAGAAAGTACAAGGAAGTCATTGCTTGGTCAATCGAGGATCCTAAGGTATTAGTCCTCCATTTGCATGCACAAAATATTGCCGATCGATAATGCAAAACTGCTTGAGTATCAAAGGAGGCTGAACCCCGTGATGGCAGTTGTCGATAATAGTTCTGAAATGGTTGAATGCAGGTTTTATATATGCTATATCAGATAGTTCTAGGGTGAGCCCAATACATGTGGTTCCCAAGAAAGGTGGATTCACTGTAATCAGAAATGAAAAGAATGAACTGATTCCTATAAGAACTGTGACATGATGGATAAAAGTGTGTACTGATTACGTAAAACTAAACACTGCAGAACTGTAAAGGATCATCGCCTTTCATTGATCGATGTTGATAGGCTGGCGTGACACCTCACTTTGGCTTTCTGATGATAATCTGATATAATCACCCCCATCGCACCTATGACTTGGAGAAAACCACTTTTACATGCCCATTTGGTACTTTTGCTTTTAGAATAATGCCATTTGGTTTGTGTAATGCTTCTAGTACATTCCAAAGGTGCATGATGTCAATATTTTTTGATTTGACAAAAAAAGTTATGGAGATCTTCATGGATGATTTCACAAAAGGTATGGATCCGCTTTGAATAAAGGCTCGTATAACTCGTGGGGACACTACTTCAAAGGGTGCCAAGACGTGAATCTAGCTCAATTAAAAATGCCAATTTATGGTAATAGAAGGATTGTCTTAGGGCACATGATTTCGGCAAAGAGGTTAGAAGTAGACTGCGAAAGTTTCACTATAAGAAATCTGATGCCACCTAGCTAATAGCTTCAAGGGAATTAGAAGTTTCTAGGACATGCTGGATTTACGTAAGATTTATCGAGATTTCTCAAAATTGCTAGGACCACTATGCGCATTGGTCGGAAAAAAGATACTAAGTTCAATTTTGATGAATCCTACCAGAATTTTTCTTTGAAGAGATCAAATCCAGAATAGTCAAGCTCCCATCATGGCAAAACCATTGGAACAGAATTTGAAACATGTGATGCCAATGATTTTGCAATGGAGTTGTATTGAAGGTAAAGTTAGTGTTGGTGTTTAAGGCCATATACTATGCCAAAGAAAACCTTCAATGAAGCTCAGAAAATTACCTACTACCGAAAAGAGATCGGGCAATAGTATTTGCATGTGAAAATTTAGGGTCATAAATTTTGGGGTCCTATGTTATTATACACACTGATTTCATGCAAAGAATTTTAAATAATAATGGCAAAGAAAGAAGTAGCTAAGACTGATCAGGTGGGTATTGTTATTGGCATGAATTTGACGAAATAAAAGACAAGAAAGGTTGTGACAATGTATAGCTGATCACTGTTGAATATGTGTGAAAACCCATTGCATAAGAAGAAGAAAGGAAAATAGCGTGGTATTTTCTAGATGAGCGCTTATTCCAACTGTCACCCAATCACCTTGGTATGCCGATATTAGAACTTTAGCATATGGAATTATGCCACCGTAATTTAGCGCCCAAAGAGAGAAAAAGTTAAGACCGACAAAGAGGTACTACATCCGATGACCCACCGGGCCGTTTAAAAGAGGAGCTGATATGATCATCATAAGATGTGTACCATAAGGTGAGCAAAGCAAGATTTTACAGGAATGTCATGCATCACTGATATGGGAGGACATTTGCAGAGACAAACATCCTGCCAAAATTCCTCCAAACTGGATTTTATTGGCCTACTATTTTCAAGGACTATTTTGAATGGTAAGTCGTGATCAATGCAAAGAATGGAAATATCAAAGGCATGAAATGCCTCGTAAGGTATCCCGTGGTGCAAGTATTTGATGTATGGGGAATAGATTTTATGACCTTTTCCAATTTTCATTTGGAAATATATATATACCCTAGCTGTAGATTATGCATCTAAACGGGTTGAGGCAAACAACTTGTCCCAAAATGATGCTAACACAACAGGACCTTTACAAAAACATTGTCAGAGATTTGGGACACCTTAACTATAATTAGTGATGGAGGAAGCTACTTTGCAACAAGGTGTTTGACAAACTCATGGGTAGATATGGTATAAAACATATTACAGCTAGGCTTATCATCCTCAAACAATGGGCAAGTCAAATTTCCAACAGAGATAAAGAAAATTCTTGAAAAGACTGTAAGCTCTAGCATAAGAGATTGGTCTCATTTGATGATGCACTCCGGGCATACAGGATCAAGCTAAAACTCCTATCGAATGTCCCCATACAGCTTGTCTTTGGAAAACCTTGTCACCTACCTCTTAAGCCAGAATTATAAAGCCATGTGGGCCATCACAGGCCAAATTTTGATTTCAAAGTCACAAAGAAGGGAGGCTACTCCAGCTAAATGAATTGGAAGAGTTGAGGAATGAGGCCTACGATAGTGCCAGAATCTACAAGGATAAAACGAAGAAATGACATGATCAAAGGATTTTGAGGAGAGAATTCAAAGCAGGAGATCAAGTCCTGTTATTCAACTCCAGACTAAGACTTTCCGTGAGTTTAAATCAAAATGGAGGACCATATACAATAGTATCAAGTACAACCTTTTCAAGTAAATGACACTTAGAACCAAAAGAATCATGAGGAATTCAAAGTTAATGGTCGAGATTAAAGCACTACCTAGGGAGGAAATAAAATGGAAGAATGACTCAGTTCGAATGAGAAAATCGAAGAAGTTAAATATAGTAGCAAACAAGTCCAAATTAAAGACTAAAATCGAGCACTCGTAGCAAATCCACATCAGCTTGTTTTAAGTTTTTCCCCTTATTCTCAGGTGAAAGTTTTTAAGGCTTTGTGTAATTTGACCACATCGTCAAGAGGCAAATTTTTTTTTTAGTTTTGCAGGACAATAAGAATGTGCAAAGGAGGAACATCTACAATCAAACTTCCAATCTGAAAAAGAGACAAAAAGGGGCAGTATACTCTTCTTGATTTTTTTTTTAAATTTTGTCTTCGATATAGCATGATTGAAAGTTTGGGGAATTTTTTTTTTTTTTTGTGCTTCAATTTTGAATCTGATGCATAGTGAATGGATTCGTTGAATATTTGAATGATGAATATGAATTGAATTGTATTGGTTTTGATTGGATTTGGTGAATTGTTCAAGGAGACCTTTGAAATTTTTTGACAGTAACATAGATTTTTGGAGCTTATACAGATTTCTGGTCGCAACATCAATTCATAAGTCGCGACCAAGAATGCTGGACATTGAAGTAATAAGTTAGAGGAATAGGTCTCAACATAGAGATAGAGGTTGTGATCACATTGCAGGTCGCGACCAGAATTGTCCACATCTTAATGAAATTAGGTTTTAAACCTTTCATTTGGGCGTCGTCACATTAAAGATAGAATTGATTGAAATCATTAATTAAGAGGCTCGAAATTTAATGTCGCGACCCCCCATATCGCAATCATGACATAGAGCCAAACTTCCATTCCAATTTCAATTCATCTTTAATTCATTCCAATGTTTCCACTTCTGCATCCATCGTTTTGAACCCCTGAATTAAACTGTTATTGATATTGCAACTAAACCCACTCGAATTAAAGGAACTCAGTTTAGGTCGGGCATTTAAATAAGAATTTAAGGAAATTCAATGACTCTTAGAGAGAAACAATCAAACTTCCTTCAAGTTTTCCCAAATATCCTGTTGGAAATAGCCAGGACGCGGAATCCAAGAAATTGCATTTAATTCATTCATTGGAAATATGAAAAAGAGAATTAAGAGCTTTGTCGTTCCCAAGAGAAGCAAGATCACTATAAAAGGATGGGAAGACACAGAAAGAATAAACAATGAGAATGAAGAAAAAGGAGAATGAGGAAAAAGACGAGTTCTAAGGGTGCAAATGCAGAGCGTATGGAATGAATGGAGTCGGAAAACAAACCAACTCCAGTCATGATTCCATAAAAACGCCATAATCACGAGAATGGATGACGGGAAGGAATCAAAAAGCAGGTTGTTCTTAACCCCATCATCCAGAGTGAACCTGCACAAAGGAGGCAAAGAAAAGGTTTCGGCCATGGAACAGCTCCGCTTTATCGCCCCTTCCCCTTCAAAGAAATTCGAGACTAGGGAACTGATGTTTTAAGCCAAGTAAACTCTTTAAGAGGAAGGTATAGGTTTTTAGATTAAGAAATAGAGAATTTTCCTCCGATTAGATATGTTTCTATTTGTAATTTTACATTAGTTTTTAGAGACAGAGAAATCAGATTGTACAACATGGAGATGTTTGATATTTTAATAAATAAAATTCCAGTTGATTAACAATTTGATTGTTTTGGGTTCTTGATATGTTGAATTGTGTGGTTTGCTTGATTAATTATCTGCATGCCAAATATGAGTGCCTTGTCTGTACAATAATCAAATGAACAATTTTGTTTTCTCCCAAGAACAAAAATGCAGGAAAAATAAGGGCATAGATTAGTAAACTGGAATCAGGAGTAGCAACCTTATTTAAAATCTAGTTTAGATTTCAGAATTGGAAAAAGGGTTAATGCTGAAATAACAAATAAAATGATTGAAAGTGTGTATAAAAACAGTGAATCGGTACAAGTCTTGAAGAAACAATACACTTGGTCAACAAAACTCATGAAACCTTGAGAAGAATTAGGAACATCTTATGGGAAATTCATGATTAAGAGTTCATGGTCCTAGAACTTGTTAGATTATTGATTGAGGCGAAATCTTAGGTAAAAACAACCAACAAGAAGTGATAGAGGCCATCCTTGGCAGTTTAAGCTTTTCCAAGCCTACACTCAATATATGCTAAGGCATACCCTCTAGTTCCATGCTTTGAGCCAAACAAGCCTTAGTTCTTCAAATGACAGCAACTGAAAACTTGAATCCCCTTCCTTGCAATAATCCTGTAGCAAAGAGCCAAAATTATCAGCTTCCAGCAATAAAGGTCTAATCAGAAAGGAAGAAACAAGTTTGGGGAAAATATTTCCATATATTACAAGGTAGGAGGAGAAGAAATAACTTGAAAGATTAAGGAAAAAGAAGAAGAAATTGAGAAAAAGGGGAATAAGTTTTGTCTTGTGGCCTATCTCCTTTGAACAATTAAGCTCATAGGGGTGTTTTAACACCTAGTACCCTAATGCCAACTGGTATGGGAGTTGCTAGCTCAAAGTTCTCTAAGGGTGATAGAAAGCCTAAGAAGACAAAACATTACACTATTCCCATTCTTAGAAAAATGTATAAAAGAGTTCTAGAACAAAGGAACTGGCCCGACAAAAAGTGGAAATCAAATGCCATAAAAAGATTTCAAAAAGATGAATCTGCCAAGATTGAGGAGGATTAACAAGTACAAAGAAGGAAAAGGGTGAAAGCTGAAGGCAATAAGGTAAAAGAAAATGTGGAAACTGGGTAATTTACAACTTAAATTTTCCGATTATCAACTCAATTACCTAAGCCCAACATTACAAGCCTGAAAGACCTCTTTGATCTCAAGGTCGAATTTTACCTACATTAGTGGAGTCTACATGAAAACAAGCCTATGGACCTTTGACCAGTTTTCTGGGCGAGACTCTCTAAGATTAACTAAATTCAACATGAAGAGGAAAAAGATTGAAAACCTGCACACACACACACACATAACAAGACTTGTTGAAAAACTGTTTAAATACATTATTTTCATCAAGGAATTTGTGATAGAAGTGGAAACCATTCCTTTTTCTTAAATCGAAACTGAAATTTAAAATGATGCTACTATCTCCTATTTCAAGCTAGAAAGTAGAATAAAAAAAAAAAAAACTATGGTTTGAATCAGAAAAATGTCCTTAAAACTTAAGTTTAATTGTTTGAGGACAAACAATTATTTCTTTTCTTTGCTTAGGACAAGCAAAATTTCAAGTTTAGGGGAATTTGATCAGTATAAAAACTCATTGGATTTTTAATCCATTTTTCCGAGTATATTACAAGATAATTGTTGATTCATATGCAGAAACCTGGGTAATTTACTCAAATTTAACTTTGCAGAAAAATACAGCATAAGTAAAAATCCCAACAAAAACTAGAAGAATTCAAATTTCTAAAAATTAGTAAAAGGAAGTCGCAACTTGAAAATCGAAGTCGCGACAAGGAGCTCGCTTGTTCGCTTATTTTCGTGTCACACATAACCAAGACCGTTGGAATGAGGTTGCGACTAAGAAAATGTGATTGAGACGAAGAAATTATTCAAGGTAGAACCCCGATAGTCGCAACGCCAATTTGAGGTCGCGACTTGGAGCTGTTGATGAAGCCACAAAGGAAGTTGCTGTAGAGAAATGAAGTTGCAACTAGTGCTTCAATGGAAACCTTATTATAGGACATGTATTTTAGATCACGACATGGAACTGAGTTAGGAGTCACAACAAGGATATCTGAGGTTGCAACTATAAGAGAGTTGGAGAATAAAAAATGAGGTCGCAACCTAATATTGGAGGCCTCCGCGACAGGAAACCTGGTACGAGCCAAGCTAAGTCTGGGTTAGTGGGAAACAACAGAACTTACTTTGTTATTCAAGAACCTCATGAGGTCACGATAAATCATTGAGGTTGGGCGATCCGAATACACCGAGCATCAACATCCGTGTCGCAATTATGTTAAAGCAACCGAGACAACCCGCAACTGCAAAGGAGTGCACCGGAGGTCGCAACATCATATCGGTGTCACACTGCCAGCCGCTAGCGGGACTATCAAAAGCAAATAAGACCAATTATTGAGGTCGCGACAAAATTTCTGAAGGTATCAAAGCAAAAGACCAAAAAGGAGGTCGCAGAACTCCGAAAAAGAAAGTCACTCTAATTCGAGGTAAGGCAAGAGGAAATGGTAAATGTGGTCTCAACCTAAAATTGAGGTGTCGTGACATGCAAGCAGCAAAAGAAGGGAAAGGAAGTCCTGACTCAAAACTAAAGTGGTGACAACTAAAAAGGAGGTTGCAACCTAAAACTGAAGTCGTGACTCAGAATTGCAACAGAAGAGAACGACAATGAGGTTGCGACGTGAGACTAAGGTCGCGACATCAATACTTGAGAACAATTGAGCCAAAGAGGTCGTGACCACAATTGAGTCACGAATTAATTAATCAACAAAGCTCTTCAAGAAACTCGTCGCAATTAAAGAAACCTGGTCGCAACCGAATCGAAATTATAAAGGGAATCTGTGTCGCGACAACCCGAGGTCGACTTGAGACAGTGATTTGAGCTTTTCTTTTTTGAATTCCACCTCGAGTTTTTTTTTTTGAGATTCGGCCCAATTTCTTTCGACGCTTATAAATAGACAGTTGTTAGAATAGTAAAGTAGCTTCCGCCTTTCACTACCTTAAAAAGGGGAAAGAACTAGGAACTCTGTATACTTTAGAGTAGAATTTTATTTTCTTTAGTTTTTAATTTTATTTTGCTCTTCTTTTAAATTATTTTCTCTGATTCAATCTACGAACCGGGCGTAACGATCGATCCTCGATTTTTATTTCCGCTATTTTCTCTGGGAAATTACAATTTAAAATCGCGGAAATTCAGACAAATTCTCAATTCATTTCTTCTCACGACCGCGATTATAGTGGGATGTACTTTATCGATGCTCCAATGTTAATGGTGATGCGTAATTAGAGCGCAACCCACTGGATTTGATTTCATCATAGTTACGCCTTTCTCGCAAAATCTCGAGAGAATTATTCGGTTGTGATTTATTTTACTCGGGTGTTTGCTTTTTCAATCTACAAGTTCCCAATGGTAGTACCGAATACTCGCTTAAGGAGTGTATCTGTCTCGATTTCTAGGATAAATTCCTCTACAAGGACAATGCAGAGATGGAGATTCCCGAGCCGAGAGCATTCACTTATGGGTATGCGGACTACCACGACGAACTGCTGAGCTCTGAAAGTTCATTTTGATAAATCCCCCATTCGCTCATAATTGAAGTTGGAGGGGAGTATTTAACAATATAAATAATCAAAGAGTTCACCTCAATCTCAAGGGAAGCTCCCGACCCTGTGTTAGCTGACATCTAATCAAGGGAAAGAAAGAACCAATAGATTCGAAGGATGAGCCACCAATTAAGTGGTAGATTTTTTTTGCAAAAATCCTGAGAAGGAAAGCAAAAGGTCTGCGGTCATCAAGAAATGGGTGTGAAGTATTGAGAAAGAAAATACCATCTTACAAGAAGATCGTAATACAAGTAATCGGGTTCGACCTTGACTTCAAGAGAAGCAAGGGTTCTAATCAAAGAATATGGAGAAATCCAAATGCAAATATTTAGGTAATCTCGACAAATCCATATCCATAAATAAAATGTAGCAATGTACTTTCGTGGTAGAATCGAATCGCTTTCATTGTAATTGGCTGAGGTTTTCGCTTTCACAGAGAACATATTCGTCCAAGATTGTTCTTTATATTTTTGGTTGTTTTCATGTTATTTCATTTTTATGTTTTTAGTTCATTGTCTAGACTTTATTTTTCTAGATAGTAAACTTCCACTATCGCCTAGTCCAAAATAGCATAGAACTTCGTAGTCAGTAGCCGATTTCTAATTTTGTCAATCTCTATGGGAATGATACCTGAACTTACATTCAGATTTTACTACTTAAAGGATCTGCATTGGTGTTGGTCATGTGACTAGGACCCATTTTTAAAATTCGAACACCAAGAGATATTTATTTAATCAAGCAAGTTTATCAAAAGTGACATGGCTCCAAGAGAAGTGTAAGGCTCTTGTAACTATGTGAATTTGAGGGGTTTTTAGTCTATATGGAAAAAGGCAAACACTGATGTAGGATACCTTTCGGATCCACATAAAGCCAGATCACAAACTGGGTATGTGTTTAATTGTAATGGAACTGCTATTTCATGGAGATGCTTTAAGCAGACAATGGTGGCCACATCATCGAATCATTCAGAGATTATAGCAATCCACAAAGCAAGTCGTGAATGTATATGACTACGATCAATGATTCAACATATCTAAGAATCATGCGGACTCCCCTCTATCAAAGACAACCCGACAACATTATTTGAAGATAATGCCGCATGCATTGCACAAATCAAAGGAGGTATATTAAAGGAGATAGAACTAAACACATTTCTCCAAAGTTCTTTTATACACATGACATCCAGAAGAGTGGTGAAATTGATTTTCAACAAATACGCTCAAGTGATAATCTACCAGACTTATTCACGAAGTCATTGACAACTTCAACATTTAAGAAACTAGTATATAAGATTGGAATGCACCAACTAAAGGATATCGACATGAGGAGTAGTATGCTTATGATATGATGTTAGTATATCAGACTAGTTTTCCTTCACCCGTGATTCATTCTATTTGGTTTTACCTGAAGATTTTAACTATACAAATTCTAATGTACTTAAGAGCATTCTACAACATCATAAGAATATTGTACTCTTTTTCCTTCGCTAGGTTTTATCCCATTAGGTTTTACTAGTAAGGTTTTAATGAGACATATTCTTGATGGTGGTCATTCAAGGGGGAGTGTTATAAATGAACATTTAGATGTGGTGAATGACCAAATGCATTTACCAAATGAATGTATGTGGCTCTTTAAGAATATTAAAAGAACCTTTCAATGAGGTTCATGAATCCACATTTATCATCTTTAAGATGAGTAATGAGAAGCCATTATGTAAGCCTATAAAAGGCATCCTCTCCTTCACATAAGATCCATAGTGAGATTCATTTCTCATTCTCTCTATCTCTATCTCTCTCCCTCTCTATCTATCTCCCTCTCTCTCTTTCTTTTTCCTCAGTTATTCCTTTTCTTTTGCTATATGCAAAGGAAGAACATTATAGTCTCTTTCATTTATAATATTATGAGAGATAATTTAATATTATTTTATAATATTATTCACAACGTTTCATAATTTAATGTCACCAATTTCTATTATTTTTAAAGAAATCATACCACCCCTATATTGTTGGAACTTTGATCGTCGGATCCCTTGAGCGTCAAGTTGTAGGGGTCTTGATTGTCCGATTCCTTGAGCATCAGCAGCGCAATGTGAACCTCGATTATCTGACTTCCTAGGTATTAGTGGTGTAGTGTAAACCTGCAAAAAGGGGCGATCCGGTGGCGGTGGGCCGGCCGCCTCTCCTATGATTAAGTCAGCAAAAATTGCAGATAGGGAGAAGAGAATGGGCGCAGTTAGAATTGCTTACCTTCTCCTCGTGAGGGATCTTTCTTATTTATCCACAATGGTTTGCCGAATCTCCCTCCTATCTCGGGAAAGAATCTCCTATTTTCAAGGATAAATCCTCTTTTTCTATATCAACAACTCATTCTTCCTTATTAGGTATTATCCTTCCCTTTTCTAGGATTATCTCTCCGAGGAATTAGGGATTCGAAAGTTGGAAAATTCGCTGATAATATCGCTTTTGTCGATTTTCTGCTTCTAGATGCTTATTCGTAACAAACTTTCCATATGGGATAAAATTACCATATGGTGTAGAACGGCCTGCTAGCGGGCTTGAAGTCCCAAATGGACCGCCTCAAGAAAACATTGGAAGAGTTTGACCTTGCTTTCCCAGGCGACCTCTTTAGGCTCTCCCGTATGGGAAGTGTCCGCCTGGTCTTAGTGAGGCGAGTGGAATCGGGCCCAAACGGGCCTCGGGCCTCGGGTCCATCGAGTAGTGGATCTTAAAGATCATGGTACTCACATATACCACTAAACTTATAATTTTCTTCATTCACTCGTTAATATTTATATAAAGATTTTTGACAAAGCAATGTTATTTTATTTTATTCTATGATGAATACTAGTTTGAACTTGTCCAATCAAATAATAGTATTAAATAGGATTTGTGAATCCAAATCTTTGATCCAATCTCGAGTAACCCTTTGAAAGAGTAAAGTATTGTCCATTACTACATATTAATTAACATGTAGAAGAGAATAAAGTTTCTACTTTGAAGGGGTCAAATACCTTTTTTTTTTTTTTTTAACTAAAGAAATTTATATCTGTTAGAGAATAATTTGACACAAATCTAAATTAAATATTGATATCTAAACTATTTAAATGTTTTTAATTTTGAAATAGGAGCTCAATATTAATTGCAAATTGATGACACAAATTTGAGGACTTTCATTTATGAACGTGTAGTCCTATTTTCATTTTATAAAGAAATAAGGATACTGTCAAAAAAAATGAATACGTTATACATGTAACTCTAAACCAAGACAGCAGTGTTTTCTGTTTTCACCAATATACACTCTCTAATATCACTACAAGAAAAAAAGGGCATTATTGATATATATTATATTGACTTAAGGATAATTTATGTCAACATCATCTATTTAAATTATCAATTATGACATAAAATATCTTTAACCCAAAAATGACATATATAGAATTAGTTGAACTCTCCCATGACTTGTATGATGAAATGTTGACAAATAATTTATAAGTCAATATATAGTTAATATGTTCATATATCAAGGTACATAATAAAAGTAATAGTGATAATATTGGCTTAGTATTTGTAGATTTTATGTACTTACTATGTGCTGTCAAAAAAAAATTATTTATTACGTATTATAAATAGAATTGACATTAATTATCCTTATATAATAAAATTTTGTGAATTTACATCAATATTAATTTTTAGGGAGAATTATGTTGTAGGGGTAGTTAGAACTCAAAATTCAGAAACAGGCTACATAACTTTTAAAATTAGGTCAAACACCATCAAAGTTTTAAAATTTTACTCCAAGAATAATGCCTAAAATGACTTTAACTAAGTCGCAAATTTAATTAAAAATTAATATTATATATTTTTTGAAATCAAAATAATATTATATTCAACAATGTAATTTTACTTTTTTTCTTATATTATTAAATATATACATTAAAAAGAATATGAGTGATAATTTACAATAGTTTAAAAAATATTAAGATTTTGTTTAAAAAATTTTTTAAGTTCTAAATGAGGGTGTTTGTTAAAAAACCTTACTTTTTTATTAAAAAAAAAGGGAAAACTATGTTATGAGGTCCTAATATAAGAGTATTTGAAAAATGAGGCCCAAATAATTTTATATGAGCCTGGTCTGAAGGCTTCTGCATTCATTCGATAAAGAAGGGGCTATTTTATCATGAAGAAGCCCCATATAGTAATACATGCAACTACAAAAATATTCTCAGTCACTCATTTAATTCCCAAGAGCTCCAACCATAGTGAGATTTTCACTAAGAAGGAGCTGCCCTGACAGCAAGGAGGAGTTTGACATGAAACATCTTCACGACTAGTTTTATTGCCGAAAAAACATGTCTATGTCTCTCTTTTTGTCTCCTTTCCTTGCTGTAATAAAGAAATTTTTCCCCAACTCTACTTCCAAATGATTTAAGCCGATTACAATTTGATCTTTGTTTTAATTTCATTTTCTCAACATAAATATTGAATGATTTGTTGTTCTTTCTCATTGCAAAACCTCTTCAGAATGGAATTTATCAAAAAGGAATAGTATTTTGTCAGAAAACACGGAAAATTGATGTTTCATTTTTTTATATGCTCTCTTAATTTTTGTTACCACTAACCCTCTCCAAATAGTAGAACTTAGGTACGAGGTGCAAGCTATGTAACAATAGAGTACAATAATGTTGTCTGTTAGGTACAACTCATATACACCTTAGGTACAACAGTCGTGCTAACTATGTAAATTTGTTTTCCCTTTTTTTTTTTGTGCATCAATTGTGCAAATTATGCTTGAATATATATGTTTATTTTTTAATAGTGACATTAATTTATATAAGGTGCTAGGGGAATTGAGGTTTTGGATAATTGCTATAGCACTTAGGAGGAAGTTGTCTTCATCTCGTGGGCGAGGCAAGTGACCTTCTGATGCAAATGAACCTAATGAGAGACGTAAGTTCACTGACCATGGCCTATTCAAATTACGAAGTATGTAAGGAGAGGTGGCAAGAGTTACTTTAATAGGACAATTCTTTCGAGTAGAGACATAGATTTTGTTCAGCTAAGCCAATTTAGATTTAGAGAATATTTTCTAAAGATGGGGTGGTTACCAATTATGACAGTGAAGGAACCAATTTATCCTAAATTGATTCGGGCATTTTATTCCAATGTTGTAGTTCATGTAGGAGAACCAACCACTATTAGTTGCTCACTGAGATGAGTAAATATAATGCTTAATGAAGAAAAGATATGTGAGATCCTAAGAGTTCAATCAGATGGAGACATAGTAAATAAGTCAAAGAGTTGACCTAATATTGACGATTTTGTAGTTGAGGAAGCTATTCAGCTTTTATGTGGGGGGGTGGTTCCATACGACCATGGGAAGCTGAATGCGCATAGCTTGACACTTCCTAATGCGGTGTTGCATCACACCTACTTCTGCGCCACGAGGTGGCCATAAGAATGCAGGTTTCATCTTGAAGCATCCCTGTCATTCCATAATAGTTAATGACGCTTGACACTCGGGGTTATATTATCATGAATCACATGGCAAAGATTTTGTGAAAGCAAAACTTGTATTCTGCAATTATACCATTACGCACTAAAGTATTTAGCAAAGCATTTGGTATTGAGTTCACCCTTTGATGATGAAGTCAATGAGCCATCACCTTAAGGACACCTATGATGATATGTCCATGGGACGTAATAGTCTGGAGAAAGTTCATTATTCATTATTCTGTTCATTCATAATATTTATTTATGTTATTATGAGGCGTGACATGGCCGATGTTAGACTAAACACACCCCCACTTCATACATATAATGAAGAAACGGATGCACTAACTTCTGGTGATGAGACAAGTTTGGCTTCCCAATTTAAGTAGCTACACTTAAGGATTGATTGGTTTAAGAATAGAATTTCCTCATATATTGCACAATTATCCAACCAGATGGACCAATTGTCAGCTTAGCATTCTGAGCTTATTACCGTGGTTCACTCTAATTGTCCTGCACCACCGCCATTAGCTTGAGTTGCTTACGAAGATGTAGCAACTGTTAGTGTTATTTTTATGGAAATTTTGTATAAGGTTATTGGAGTCATGGCGTATTTTCTAAGGTTTTTAACTATAACCATTTACCATAAAAACTAACACTATGATAGACCTATATTCCTATATTTTGGGTAAAAAGTTGAGATAACTTGAGATGTATGTCATATTTTTTGTTTATTTCTATCTTTTGAGTTTTTCACATTATATGGTCGGGACCGGCCAGTAAAGATGTGGTCGATCGGACGACCTGTTATATAAAACATGAAAATAGATAGGAGCCAATAATCGATCAATAATAAACCCGACTAGTCAACTCATCGACTACCGAGAACTTGATTCCTGGCCGACCGCCGACAAAGTGATGAAGCTCGACCAATTGACCTATTGACAGTGATGAAGCTCAACTGGTCAACCTGTTGAGTATTATCATTATGGTGGAAAAGGCTAATGGTTGACCGGTCGATCGATTATATATGTGTCAATCGACCGGTTCATATGAAATTTGCGAGTAATGTCGGTTTTTTTAGTTAGCTTTAACCTGAGCAATTAACGATATTACTTCATTTACCATTTAGCAAAAACTAGTTATAATTGGAGTGATTCCTATTTCAACAAAGTAATTATAATAAAGCAATTATAGGAATATAATCCATATTACACTATAGTTGGATTGCTTCACTTTCAGCTTAACTTTACAATAAAGCAATCCACAATATCCTATTCAAATTGTAACACATACAAATTGTCCATAAAATAACCATAACATCATCCAAATATGCCAAATTCACAACAATTCTTTGAAAGCATCAACTTTAGGAATGTATTTGGCGAATGAACTTGTCTCTATGTTTGTTCTGTGTATCTAAGACAAGCTTCACTGCAAGTTGCAATCTGTAAAGGGATATTTTATCCTGTTAACACACAACAATCAGTATTATATCAAAATTACTCATATTAGAATTATAAATACATGTAGATAGACTAGTGTGGGGCTTACTCGAGTGATTTGCTCTACAATTGTCGCTCCATTCCACATCTCCATATACTTTATAGAAAATATTCCACAGTCGGTACTATTTGTTTGACCGACTGTGGAATGATGACATAATGATGAGACGTCTACATCCTCATGCAAATTATATGTCGTAAATGTTCTTGATATGACTTTGGACAAATATATTGATGCACTGGAACCCGTTCTCCCCCTTGTCATTGGAGTCGAAGATAACACCTTGACCCTTTTAGTGAGAATGTTTATAGCATGTATGTGCCAATGATTTTTTCAATAAACGGGGATGAAGTACTATTATAACAAGCAAACATCTTTATAAATAGAAACTTAATGAATAAAGAAGTAAATAAATAGACATTTACTACAGCTTCATACCTAGAGGTGCCAATTTTGGCCCGGCTTGGTTAGCTAGCCCAATCCACCAAACAGTGGCCTGGCCGGGCCGCAAATTATCGCCTAAAAATCGGGCTAATTCTGGCCCCGCCCACCCGATTTAGGCGGCTGAGTCATAAATTTTAGGCCGAAAAATTCGCCACTCGTTCGATCTGATTTCGGCTGGCCCAACGTTGGCTCGCTCCATCCCAAATGCCGTCTGACCGACCAATTCTATTCATTCCATGTCACACCACAACCACCGCTTTCTGGGCCGATTGTCGGATCAAGGTGGGCTTTACATTTTCGTATGTATCGGATTTGTTTGTTTTTACAGTGATTTTGGTCAACACGACCTAGCAAATCTAGTTAATTATTATATATGATAAACTAAATAATAAAATAAAATATAGTTATATAATATGATTAATATGACTAAAAATGTACCTCAAATGACGCATCAAAGTAATGAATGCCTCGAGGAACATCTTGTGCTGCATGAGTCTCTTGTATCCACGTTACTTTTGGTTGAATTTGCTTGCTTAAATAAATTTCTCTAAATGTTAAAGGTTAAAAATAAGGGTTCAGTCTATGACACTGCAAATGCACAGGCAATACAAGTAGTAAATCATCAAGTCCGTATCATTCCCCACGTAGATTGATAAATAATTACGTGTCACAACTACTCCAACTACTAAAATTCTCATACTATTCGACTCAAACTCTTAATGAATGTTTTATCAAAACTACAAAATTAAAATCCTATACCACTTAATATGTTCAAACTAAATTAAAAACAAAGTAAATGACTAAAATAATCTGAATATAAAAGAATGGATTGAACCATTTTTATCGTGAGAAACGAAACATCAATGAAATACAATGGAATGTGTTTCAATTCCAAAGACTATATCTCGTTACTGTTTCTATGTATGGATCTGATTTTTTGTCCAAGATTTCCTAATTATTGAATCGATTTCTCCGTTTTCACTGATTTAATATCCTTGCTTCTCTCGAAGACAAGATCAAACCAGCTTCCCGTATTCCACATTCTCTTGCAAGATCTGGGTATTTTTCTTTCTCAATACTTCACACCCATTTCCTGTTGACAGCAGAACTTTTACTTTACCTTCTCAGGATTTTAGCTAAGTTTCTACTACTTAATGGGTGGCTCAACCTCCAGATCTATGGGTTTATCCCTTTCCTTGATTGCATCTAAGCTACCACAAAGATCTAATCGCATCAGATTAAGGTGAACTCTCCGATTATTAATATTGTTAAATACACCCTCCAACTTCAATTATGAGCCGAATGGGGGATTTATCAAAATGAACTCTCGTAGCTCAACAAATACAATGGTAGTCGAACATACCCGTAAAAGAACGCTCAACTCGCGACTCCGTCTCAAAGGCCACTCAAGGGCATCCTCGGATATCAAAGTATGATACATTCCTCAACTGGTACTAGGTACTACTATTGGGAACTTATCCATTAAAACGACACCGATTAAGTAAAACCAACCCAAATTAATTCTCCGTAAATTGTGCTGTGAAAGATCAGAATTAAATGTAAATCAATAAATCCATCTGAGCTGCGGCTCGATTATCGCATTGCGATCAAGAAATGGAGGCCGATCACTATTTGCACCATCAGAATTGCAATAAATCGAGAAGAAATGAATCTTAAAATTTGTCTAGATTTCATAAATTTCCGTGCAAAGAATGCTTAAGAAAATAATAAAACAAAAATCTCACTTACTCATCTCTTCACGCTTGCAAATTCAAAACCAGAAAATAAAAACTAAAAAAAAATCTAAAATAAAAATCTACTCTATAATATACACTGAGTCTTCTTCTTTTCCCTTCTCGGGTCGTGAAAAGGAGAAAATCGCTACCATCTCTAAAGCTATCTATTTATATTGTAAAATAACTGCGTAATCCCCAAAATGCTCCGTGGAAATTCAAAGAAAAAGCCCACCATCGCTCTGGGCGTCATGATCTCAAGTTGATGTTGCGACATGGAATTCCTCTTGATGGCTCAGGATCGCCGCGACCTCTTCCTTTCTCGCTGCAACCGCTTGTTCTGCGAAAAGCCTCGATCGCTGGTCGCGGGAAGATCGAAGTGACGCCGCGATATCGCTCGACGTCGCCACATCTGCTCGCGGTTCCTTCCAAAGCGTTGACGCCGCGACCTCGCCACATGTCGCTACACACGAAGTACCATTTTGTCAGCTTGTAAGATGACTTCATGTTGTACTTTGACTCGGGTCGCGAATTCTCGTTGGTGTTTTTCGTTTTCATAACTTTATTCTTATGTCGCTGACCTCAAGTGGTGATGTCGCGACTTTTGCTTCATTTCTTTTCTTTCTTCAAAGTCAACCTCATTTCACAGAACTGAGCTTCTTCTTTCCAACTATTTTCCAGTTATGACATCAAAGTGATGTCAAAGCACATCCTTTTCTTCCGCTCGCCTCTTCTAAGGTTGCGACCAATGAGCGGTGTCACACATCATTTTTCTCTCCTCTTTTAATTAAAAACAAGTTGCGACTCTTTTCACTTTAAGTAGACCTCTCTCAGGGCTTCATAGAGCGTACTTTGTCGCGACCTCGCAGTTATGTCGCCACATCATTTATCTCCATGTCGCGACATCGAAATGATAAGCCGCTGACATGAATTTCCTTCGTCATCGCTTCCTTTAGTCTCGACCACGCCTTCTTTGTCGCAAACCTCCTTTCAAGTCGCTGGCGTCATTTGTTCAAGTTTTATATTTCTTCTTCGTTAACTTTGCTTGGATGTCGTGACTGGAATGGTCGCCAATCGGGCTTTCGTCAGCACCCACCTCTTCAAATGCGGACTTCACCGCAGCGCCGACTTTCATTTTTGGCCAAAATTGAAGCCACAGATTTTCCCGCAAATGAACGAAATACTTTATCCACTTTTCTTTCAAACAATTCATGAATATTTATCTCTGGCACAAAAAGTTTTAAAATGGATTAAAACCTAATGAGTTTTTAGGACTCATCAAATTTCAACTTAAAATTTTGCTTTTGTCCCAAGCAAAGAAGAGAAAGAATTGTTTGTCTCTCAAACAAATAAGCTTAGAAAATTTTTAAGGACATTTTTCGATTCATACTACGCCTTCTCATTCCACCTTTCGATCTGAATTAAGAGATACCAATATTATTTCAAATTTCGCTTTTGATGAACAAGGCATGGTATACTTATCACAAAATTCCTCATAAACCCTGGCTGTATTTTACACGCTTATTCAACAAGTCTTGTTCTCTCAAAAAGCAGTCACTATCAACCTTTCATCTCATGTTGAATTTAGTTAATCTGGGAGTTTTTCGCATCGCTTGTCAAAGTCCCATATGCTTGTTTTTCATATTGATCTCCACTAATGTAGGTAAATTCAACCTCTAAATCACTGAGGTCTTTTCGAAGCCACAAGGCTTCTAGGTAATCAAGTAGATAATGGAAATGCAAGCTGTAAATCACCCAGCTTCCATCTTTCTGCTACTGTTGCCCAATCCTCACCCTTTTCTTCTTTGTTCTTTCTCGATTCTCCTAAATCTTAGCCTCGATTCATCTTTGAATTCTTTTATGGAATTTCAATTTCCATATGTACTCTGATTCAAAGTGCATTCTTTGTTCTCGAACTCTTGCTTTTATTTTTCTAAGATTTGGAATAGTGCAATGTTTTAGTTCTTAGGCTATTACTCTTAGAGAATCTGGGGCTAGCAACTCCACACCACTGCATTAGGTGCTAGGTGTTAGCACCTCACGAGCTTAATTTGTCTATGAAATAGGCCACAAGACAAACTTATTCTTATTTCCTAGCTTTGGCTTTTCTTTTTTCTTCTTCAACTCCTTCATTGTCAAAATTTGGAAATATTATTTCCAAACTTTGTTTCTTCTTATACTAAACTTTTCCGAATTGAAATCGGATAATTGGGCTCTTATCGTGTGTTTATCGCAAGGAAGGAATTTCGCTTTTCATTGTCGCCATCGGGAAATAAGGCTTATTCTGCTCAAATCAAGGAACTAGAGAATATGCTTACATATATCGAGGGTAGGCTTAGGAGCTCAAACCGCCAAGGATGGCCCCATCATTTCCCGCCGGTCGTTTTCACCCAAGATTTCTCTCAACACAATTAAACAAGTTCTAGGACTAAGGACTCAATCCTAAATTTTTAAGATGTTCCTAATTCGCCAAAGTTTTACAAGTTTTGTTGACCTAAGTGTATTATTTCTTCAAGACTTGTATTTATTTAATTGCTTACTTACATTATTTCAACCAAGTATCTCATTCCATCAAGAATAACCAATTTTCCAATTTTTGCAACTAAACTCGACTTAAACAATGCAAGCAATAATTCCTAATTTCAAGTTTTTATTCCCTACGATTCTTTTCCGAAGCTTTTGTTCTATGGAAAGAACAAAATTATTTATTTGATTCTTGCACAAAGAAAAGAAATGACATTTAAAACAAAATTTCATATATTCCGAACAATCAATTTACATCATTTATCCACAATCAAATTCATCCAAATTTAAATTTCTGAGAAACATCTAATGCTAAAAAAGAATACTTATAAAATAGAGAATTCAATCAAACAAGGGACAATTAGGATGAATCGAATCGGCTTCATTAAAATTTTGGGAATGTATATATGTATAACATGCTAAAACCTTCAATTTCCTTTCTTCTCTTTGTATGTCTCAGTACTATGTTCGAGGGTCTACATCAAACTCGGCTTCACCTGGGTCAAACCTAGGGAATTTTATTTCATCTTGCCTTTCTATAAAGTAGGGGAAACTCCTTTGCCCTTTGCAGATGTTTCATTATTTTAGCTGTACCGCACGAATGAGCCGTGTCTCTCGTCTCTCCCCACTTGATTGACCTGCTCCTTCCACTTTCTTTATTTTTCACATCCAAGACTCTTGGTTACTACTTTTGAATTCACTGTTGCACTCCAAACATAAGCACTAAATTCACAAAGAATGTCAATTTATCCAATTCCAATCAAAACAACTATAACTCAATTCATCTCTATCATGCAAAAATTCAACAACTTCCACTATGCATCACATTCAACAATTAAGCACCAAAACAATATAAAAATTCCCCCAAACTTTCAATCATGCTATATCAAAGACAAATTTAAAAATTCAAATCAAGAAGAAGATGAAGATACTGCCCCCTTTTTGGTCTCTTATGCTTATTGAAATTCTGATTGCGTATGCTCTCTTTTGCAATCTTTTATTCCTCCTCAGAAACTAAAAATATATATATTTAACTACTTCTTCAATCGATAATGAATTTAATCACAAGAAACTATTAAAAATTTTAAACACTGAAACTGTAAAATGGAACAAGAAAATTTTAAAACAAACTGGTGTGGATTGCCTTCCACAAAGCTGCTCCATTTTTAGTCTTCACCGACTTTCACGCCATTGTTCTGCTTTCTTCAATTTTCTTCATTCGTAATTATGGGGTGTATCTTCCAATTGCTTTTTCTCAAGATAATGTTTTAATCTCTCGACTCATTAACTCTTGAACTCCCCATGATTGCTGGTTCTAAGTGTCATCGTCCCAAATCAGGTGTTTGATACCATCGTAAATGGTCCACTCCATTTGGATTTTAGCTTTCCGAAAGAGTCTTAGTCCGAGTTGGAATAACAAGACCTCGATCTCCCGCCTTGAATTCCCTCCCCAAATTCGCCGATCATGCCATTTTTTTTGTTTTATCCTTGTAGATTCTCGCACTATCATAGGCTTCATTCCTCAACTCTTCCAATTCATTTAACTCGGAGGCAACCTATCTTCTTTTAGCGTACCTTAAAATCAAATCAGCTTCGATGGCCCACATAGCTTTGCATTCTAGCTTAAGATAGGTGACAAGGTTTTCCAAAGACAAGTCTGTATGGAGACATTCCAATGGGAGTTTTCAAAACAGTCTTGTATGCCCATAGTGCATCATCAAGCTTCAAAGACCAATCTCTTATGTTAACTTACAAGCTCTTTTCCACTTTCTTTATTTCCTCATGTTGGAAATTTCACTACGCATTTGTTTCTGAGGATGATAAGCCAAACTCAATGTTTGATACCATATATGCTCATGAGTTTGTCAAACACCTTATTTGCAAAATGGTTTCTCCATCACTAATTATAGTTCTAGGTGTCCTAAACTGCTGGAGAATATTTTTAAACCCCACAACCGTATTGGCATCATTCTTTGGACAGTCGGTCATTTACCCATTTTGATACATAATCCACACTTAGAGTATGTATATATTTCCAAATGAAACTGGAAAAGGTCCCATAAAACCCATCTATTGATATATCAAACACTCAGGTCTCAAAGATACTTCAGCATACATCCTCATGCCTCACGGATGAGTCCCACTCCTTTCAAAACAATCACATAAATTCCATTCAAAACAATCCTTAAAAATAGTAGGCCAAGAAACTGACCGAGGCTCCCTGTGGGTCGCTTTATCTCCGCAAAATGTGTCCCCATATGGTGATGCATGACATTCTTGTAAAATCTCGCTTTCATCCCTCTCCCGGTACACATCTCCTTATAATCGATCACCCTCTTTTAAACAATAATGGGTCATCCTGCATGTAGTACCCGGGCCGCTTCACCCTAACTTTTTCTCTGGCCAGAAATGACTCCCCTGCGGCATAATTCCAATAAGCTAAGAAATTCACAATATCGCATACCAGGTGATTGAGTGACAACTGGAATAACTACTCATATGGAAAATTTTCTGCTATTTCTCTTCCTTCCTCTCAGACGCTGGGTTTCTTCTACTCGACAAGTGACGCCCATTTCACATTGTCACTTCTTTGTCTTTATTTCTAAATCAAATTCCTGCAATAATAACACCCACCTGATCAATCTTGGCTTTGCTTCTTTCTTTGCCATTAGATATTTAATTGTTACATGATCAGTGTGTATAACAACATGGGACCCCAAAATGTATGGCCTGAACTTTTCACATGCAAATACTTTTGCCAGCATCTCTTTTCAAGAGTGCACTTTTCTCGTAGTTTCATTAAAGGTTTTGCTAGCATAAGATATGGCCTGAACACTTTCCTCATCTTTCAAGTCTCCAATACGCCTCCCATCAAGTAAAATCACCTGCATCACATGATTTCAAATTCTCCTACCTAACTGTTTCACATGATGGAGCTCAACAAACTGATTTGATTTCTTCGAATGCATTATGGCAGGATTCATCAAAATAAAACTTAATATCTTTTCCAAGAATTCGCATGTTGGTTTAGCAATTTTCAGAAGTCTCCTCGATAAATCTTCAGAAATCTAGCATGTCCTAAGAAACTCTAATTCCTGATCAGAGCGGGCTGCATTAGATTTTTATAAGAAACTTCTCACCGGGTCTACCTCAAGTCCCGTCAGAAATCATGTGCCCCAAGACAATTCCTTCAGAACCATAAACATTCTCCCAATTCGTAGCTAGATTCTTGTCTTTTGCACCTTTGAAGTACTGTCCCTGTGTTATGCAGTATCGTTTCAAAATCGGATCCATACATCGTAAAATCTTTCCATGAATATCTCCATAACTTATTCTCGCTAGATTAGAAAATATGTAGACACTGGTATCTGAAGGTACCTGAGCATTACACAAACCAAAATGGCATTCTCCTAAAAGCAAAAGTACCAAATGGGCACATGTAAAGGTGGTTTTCTCCCCGATCTTCGTACAGCAATTTGTTATATCCAGAGTATCCATCAATAAACAAAAATGAGGGTGTCCCGCTCAACCTATCCAAAGATCCATCAATGAAAGGTGGGAAAATGGATCCTTCGTTGCAAAGATTCAATTTTCTCTGTAGTCAATACACACCCTCCATCATGTCACGCTCAGAGGAATCGCCCCATTCTTTCATTTCTCGATCACGTTGAATCCACCTTCTGGGAACCACATGCACCGGCTTAATGCAAGAACTATCCTGATATATACATATAAACCTCGTGATTTAACCATTCTTAACTTTTTCCGACAACTTTTCATCACCGGGTTCAATTCTCCTTTTCGATGTTCAATAAGCCAGATTATCCTCCAAAGAATATTCAGGCATGCAAACGGAGGGACCGGGAGCACCCTTCAGATCTTCAATCAATTGCCAATCCGCTTCCTTGTATTTTCTCGACCACCGTGAATCCTTCTCGCTCTTCGCCTTCAGCCAATGCAAATTACATGATAATCGTTTTTCTTTTCGGGTTCTAAAACTCAGGCTTTTTTAAACGATCAAGCAATTTTTTTCAATGTTAAACTTTCCGCACTAGTTTCCTCGCTCATGAATTTGTTGTTTCGGGTTATCTACTTCATCTTGATCAAGCTTTCATTTATACTCGAACTGCTTCCTTGTTAAACAAATTTAGCGTAGTACTTCAAAATCAAGACTCTCAAGATACCGAAATTCATCTCACTCCCACTGATAGAGTGTCAATGATACAATCGAATTCAATTCATCACGGAAGGCTATTGTTTCCTATGCCCATACAATCCGTCTGCATTTACATCAGATGTTCCGCACTCTATTAATATTGAAATGCACGTCTCATTTAACCCCGAGTGTCGGGCTTCACCTTCGTACGCTCGCCAATCAAGGTAGCTCCAGCTGCTAAGAAAGGTTTTCCTAACAACAAAGGAACTCGTATCTTCTCCTCCATCTGCATGATAACAAAATCCACTAGGAAATGAATTTCCCAACCTGACAAGTACATCTTCCGTAATGCCCTCCGGTTGTGCCATTGATCGATCCGCCATCCGAGAATGTAATTGTTGTCAGTGTTCCCCAAACTAAGTCTCTCGCACAACTGATAGAGGCATCAAATTTATACTCACACTTAATCACATAAAGCTTTGAATTCATATTCCCTATGGAGCGGAATGGTGAAACCGCTGTGGTCTTCATATTTACTGAGCTTCATGATACTGGCACCGTGTAGCAATGTTTACTATTCCCTCCTCAGCTATCTTCCTTTTCTCACGCATCTCCTTCAAATTTTGCACAAAGAGTACTTGACTTCAATTACCTTTGCAAATGGGATATTTATTTCTATTTTCTTGAAAATATCCAAGAATTTAGAAACTGTTCTTCCTTTCTCGACTTCGAAGTCTCTCGTGGAAATGGCACCAAGGCAATAAGCCGGTACTCCTTCCTTCTTTTCTAGTCATTACTTTCTTCACTGTCTAACTGGCTGTTCTTCTCCTTCTTCTCAATCTCTTCTTTCTCTCGTTTCGCCTTCTTTTCTTTCGCCCTTTTGTTGCCTTAAAATCCTTCCCACTTCTTAATTGTACTGCCATGCGCCTTTGGGTTCTTCTCCCGAGTATCACTAGTGGAATGTCCCCGCTTCCGAGCCTGCATGTTCAGTGGCCGCCTCTACTTGTGTCTCAAATTTTCAAATGAGGCACTAGTATTCTTCCTCGCAACATTTGAGTATCGCACTTGAAAGCTCCCAAGCTTCCGATAGTTTATGTTCATGTAATGGTAATAAATTTTGTCATTCCTCTACATGAACTCGCAAAGATTTGTTCTTCTCAAATGGTCGGGTTCTCCTCTCGACCCCTCGATATTCATTTCGCTTCACCTCCTCACTGGGCCGGCTAACTCGTAGCCGCCATATCCTTGTCGAGGATGTCGCCTCGCTGGCCGTAATGCCCCTCCACCATATGAGAAATTCTCACATCTTCGTCGGATCAGAAGCAAAGCGGGCAAAAGGATTTGGCTTGAAATGATAACTTCTTCGCTTCGCTCACGTACTTAACCTCTCAACACCATAAGAATCTTCTTCCTCGCTGGCACATCAACACTTCTTCTCATGTTCTCTTCTATCGCTTCCTATTTCATGAGCAAGCAAAGATTCCTCTCTCGGTTTTGGTCCATCCTATGCATTATGGTATCCAACTTTGCTTCCATGGTCAGCCATCTTACTCAAATTCCATGACCCCTTTCCTCTCACGCTTCCTCTTAAAAACTCGATGCAGCTTCATATTACATTTGCCAAGTCTTCTATCGATCTCTCGCTTCAGCTCTTTTTCGTTTCAATGCTCCACAGCATGAAGCATCGATAATTCTCGTAGATGTATCATTTGCAGCATGATACACTATGTCCTCATCCCTGGTTCTCATCTATTCCATGCATTAGGCACCTCTTCACAGTAACTCCTCAATCTTTCCTAAGCTACATATAGGCTCTCATCTTCCCTTGGTTAAATACTATTATCTCTCTTCGTCTCTCTGTTTCGAGAGACTGAAAGAATCTACCCAAGTAGGCTTCTACCGACTCTCCCACATCAAACTTAACCATATGGTAATGATTCACCATGTGGCTTCATATTCCTCAAATGAAAATAAAGAGGAACACCTTATCATCCAGTTCCACACCATTCAATCCTCATCAGATAGCTCATCCCGAGAAATCTTCCTGTGTGTTCGTTTGGGTCTTCTCGTAGGTGACCAAGAACTCCATGTTAGCTCAACTTAACAGAATCACTGCTCGGGCTTAAGTTTGAAATTGCTCGTGATCTACAAGAAATGCCCTACTTCGTGCACACTCTTCGAATAATAGGCCTCCATAAATCCTCCATTGTGTCGATACTGTGGGGCCTTCGACCGCCGGCCCTCCTCGTTCTCCTCGGTCCCGGGGTCATGTCTCCTCATCCGCCATGGTCGCATTTTCTGCTCTGTCTCTTAAGCTCCCGAGTGTCTTCCCAATTCAGTTGGTTCACTGAATCGCCTAATCCTATTTCCTTATGCATTAAAGGTTTTCCGAAATCAAAGTTACACACTCGGGATTAATAGATTAGTCAAACTAAACAGTCATTTTCAACATAACCAAGCAAGATTACATGCTCGCGTAGCCACTAAGCCAAAAAACTAGCTTTTGTTCTTTTCTTAAAATGTCCATAAATTAGTATTTCCTTCTTTCGCTAGAATATTGATCTAATTAATTTTTTCAACTCTGACGACGCCATAAAAACTTGTTTGCCTTTTCTATATGTAATTAAAATCCTCAATTACTGATAGCTACAAGAGCCTTTACGCCTCTTGTATCCACGCTACCAGTCAATTTAAGCTTGCTTAAATAAATTTCTCTCTAAATGTTAAAGGTTAAAATAAGGGTTCACTATGACACCGTATGTGCACAGCCATTACAGCAAGTAGTAAATCATCAAGTCCGTGCATCATTCCCACGTAGGATACTGATATAATATGTCAACTACAATCTAACTACTAAAATTTCATACTATTCGACTCAAACTCATAATGAATGGTTTATCAAAACTACAAAATTAAAAAAATCCTATACCATTTAATATGTTCAACTAAACTAAAAACAAAAGTAAATGACTCAAAATATCCCTGTATATAAAAATAATGGATTTGTTCCAGGGGCTACCCGGTGAGAAATTAAATCCATCAATGAAATACAATGGAATGTAACTAATTCCAAAGACTATATCCATTACTCCTGTTTCTATGTATGGATCTGATTTTTGTCCAAGATTTCCTAATTATTGGAATTGGATTTCTCCGTTTTCATTGATTTAATATCCTTGCTTCTCTCGAAGACAAGATCAAACTAGCTACCCGTATTCCACATTCTCTTGCAAGATCTGGGTATTTTTCTTTCTCAATACTTCACACCCATTTCCCCGGCCGGGACATCACACACCCATTTCCCCGTTGATACAGACCTTTGCGCTGTCTTCCTGATTTTAGCTAAGTTTCTACTACTTAATGGGCGGCTCAACCTCCGTATCTATGGGTTTATCCCTTTCCCTGATTAGATCTAAGCTAACACGGATCGAACGCATCAGATTACACAAGGTGAACTCGATTATTAATATCGTTAAACAGACCTCCAAACTCCCCAATTACGAGCGAACGGGGATTTATCAAAATGAACTCGTAGCTCAACAGCCAATAATGGTGGGCCTAACATACCTTAAAAGAATGCTCTCAACTCTTAGGAATCTCCGTCTCAGGTCACCGTAGGGCATCCCGATATCAAAGTAAGATACATTCCCTCAACTGGTACTAGGTACTACTATTGGGAACTTATCCATTAAAAATGACACCGATTAAGTAAAAACCGAGCCCAAATTAATTCTTAATAAATTGTGCAAGAAAGATCAGAATCAAATGTAAATCAAATCCATCCGAGTCATGGCTTTTGATTAATTTATCAGCAATCAAGAAACGGAGTACCGATCACGCAGACAACCACCGGTGAATCGCACAAATCAGAAGAAATGAATTTTAAATTGTCTAGATTTCATAAATTTCCAGGTAGTAATGCTTAAAAAAAAAAATTAAAACTAAAAATCCAGCTTTACTCATCTCTACACAGTTCGCAGATTCAAAACCAGAAAATAAAACTAAAAAAATCTAAAAAAATCTAAAAATAAAAATCTACTCTATAATATACACTGAGTTCCTCTTCTTTTCCACTTTCTGGGTCGTGAAGAAGAAGAAAACCGCTTTACCATTCTAAAGCTATCTATTTATACTGTAAAAAGAATCTAGGCCGAATCCCCAAAATGCTCCAGGTGGAAATCCAAAGAAAGCCCAAATGATTTATCTTCTATGTCGCGATCTCAAGTTGATGTCGCGACATGGAATTCTCTTGATGGCTCCGCGATCACGTAACCTCTTTCTCGTTGCAACCATTTGTCTTGCAAAAGCCTTGATCGCTGGTCGCGACATCAAGTGATGTTACTACATCTTTGTTCAAGTTCAAGTATACATGTTACGACCTAGTCACATGTCGCGACATCATTTTTGTGTTGCACCATTTTCATTGCTTCGTAAGACGACTCTTCATGTCAGGACTTTGATTTCTTGGTCGCACTGCTGGTGTTTCTTCGTCTTCATAACTTTCAATTTTATGTCGCGACCTCTTCTGCTTTCCATTTTTTCTCTTCGTGTTGCAACCTCATTTCCACGCTGCAACCGATTTCTTCTTCCAACTATTTTTCCGTGTCATGACATCAAAGTGATGTCGCATTATCCTTTCTTCGCTTCAATTTTCTTAAGGTTGCGACCTGAATGAGTGGTCGCGACAACATTTTTCTCCTTTTAATTAAAAACAAGTTGCGACTTCTTTCACTTGCGAGGACCTCTCTTATGGCTTCAGATTGCATCCGCCGCTAATTCTCGAGTTATGTCGCGACATCATTTATCTCAAGGCCAGCGACACGAAATGATGTTTGGCTACGAATTTCTTCATTTGACCTGCTTCTTAGTCTCACCACGCCTCTTTGTCGCAACCTCCTTCTTCAAGTCGCGATTTCATTTGTTCAAGTTTTATATTTCTTCTTTGAAGCAGAATTTGTTGATGTCGTGGACTGAATGGCTGCAATCAGCTTCGTAGCTTACTCCAATCTCTTTCCAATGTGACTTCACTTCGTCAAGTAGCCGATTTCGATTTTTGCTAAAATTTGAGTTTCACGTATTTTCCCGCAAATGAAATTTGAATAATTATCTAATTTTTCTTCAAACAATTCAACATTTATCTCATAATAAAGTCATAAAAATGGATTAAAAACCTAATGATTTTTTAGACTCATCAATGAGCCACAGTAGTAATTACCTGGAAGTGTCACAGTTGTTGATTAAAAGACCAAAAGTTTCATGGGTGATGGATTCATTTTAACAAAATTTCTTACCACGCTATTAACCCATCGATCGACATTAAGACATGATAGTTCTCCCTTGGTGATAAACATGTCATACATTTCGCATATCAACTCACTACAAGAAATGAAGCAAGGATTAGAAAACAAAACAACGTAATATATGCCAAAGTGTAATAACTATAGTGCAAAGATTACTCATCATCCATATCTGTCGCAAAGGCATAATCACCAACAGATTGTTCCGTTTTTGTGAGATGACGGAATTTCTTAATACATTATGGTATAAATGGACTCCAATAAGCGGCTGTCCTTCTCACTATTCACTTTCCCACCCCCTTATCTTTTCTCTCCATTGGAGCTTTGATTGCAACACTCGCATCTGATGGTTCACCAACGATCCCTACAACTTCATCCATTTCCATGGGTGTTGAATTATCTTCATTAGCAGGGGATGAGTGTGTATGACCATCATTTCCATCATTAGGCACTCCATGACCTTCATTAGAATTATACCAATAACCATCATTGGTTGGCATGTTAGGGGTATTTTCATATAAAGGTGTGGCAGTAGCACGAGGTGTGGCACCAAGTGGAGGTGTTGAATCAACGGGAACTCGTAGCAGCGAGGTGTGGCAAGAATCTAAGGTGTGGCAGAACTGAGATGTGGCAGCAATCTGAGGTGTGGCAGCAATGAGATGTGGGCAAAGAACGGAACTCGCTTCGTGACTTTAAATGTGCACGCCTTTGCCAATCTTTGTTACTTTGCTTATCAATCCGATCGACCCTTTGCAATCAACATCTCCGAAATAATCTCTACATAACACCATCCAAATTATAAACACATTACGAAACATAGACAATAAAAACACCTAGGATGGGGATAATCTAATACCATGCTAGAATCATTTGCATTTGAGGTGGAAGCTCTAGTGTTGTGCCTTGCTTGACTTCGCTCAATGAACTAAAGATGTAAAGAAATAATTTATTAACATCCTTATCTTCTATTCTATCAATAGTAACATATATGGTAATATCTATGATATATATATATATATATATATATATATATATATATATATATATATATATATATATATATATATATATATATTTATTTAGAAAAAAACTTACATTTACATGTCCGTAGCTATAAAAAAATTTATTTTCTTCAACTAGACGACGCTTGATCAAGTCGTCATTCACGCAGAACACCTATCTGGACTCGCTTGATGTGGCATCGTTATGGCCTAAGATGGTGGAGTATGATACATACCACAGTTGTTTATGTTATTAGGTAGTAGCAATGATAAAATCATAAATTAACTTAGTCAAACAACATAATAAAACCAATCACTTACCTAGAGGAATAGTATGCATTCTCGGAACCATTATTCTCCACCTGTTTGGAATTCATGGATGTCATTCTCAAGATATTTTAAGGCTAAGCCGGTCCGTTTCCTTTGAACTGATAGATCGCCACCCCAAATTTGGTCCCATATATCTCGAATACCCTTATATTTGGTATTCAATACAAGTATTGTAACACATGCAAAAACCAAAAAAGCTTTTGAGAATTGCTCCCTAACAGGTTGGTCTAGCAAATCTCTCTCAATATCTCTTAAACAATACTTCCGGTTAGGTATAGGTCTTCGATTGACAGAATTGATAACAATGCCTTAAGAAGGCACTCCTAAGACATCATTGACATCTTGTACAGTAATATTAACTATTTATGAGGTCCTAGCCCCAAACGATGGTATAGAACATCATAATGAGTGATAATCCAACGACACAAATCTAACCGGACCTCTCTACATGGTAACTGCAATAATCCCCCAAAGCCTAAAGTTGTTACGCTTGCTTTTTCTCCTCAGATAACATTCCCATGATTTTAAAGAATTTTTTTTGGGAACATCGTGATTGAGGCATGTCCACCTACACACACAAAATACATATATGAGTGAATGATATGAGGTTCCAATATGGACTCCTATAACAAATGAATGACATTGAAAATAGAGTATAATATCTTGCCTTTTTTTGTTGTATTGGTTGTCCATCCATCCTTACAAATAATACAGTTGATAAACACCTACAATCTTGACAATTCTCAATTCAATACTTGGAATAACAATACAACAATAAGAAAAAAAAACAATATAATGTATAATTAGACATGAACAAAACTCATATAAATCCCAAACTCCACGTGGAAGGTTACAAAAAACAAAAAACAAAAAATAGCAATATTCTTTGCTCAAATTAAACAAAATATTTTATCACTGATTTAGACATAGTTGTTTATGGTAATGGATTCTTGCAAGTTACATGATTGTGACCAGCTACATTACATCTAGAATAATACACCATTCAATTTTGTCTCGAATCGGGACTCTTATGTGTTTTTCTTTTGGTCTACCCATGGCCGCCAGACGTGGAGGTTTTAGAGAGAAAACAATATCACCAGTTAAAGTCTGCACTAAGCCGTCATCACCAATAGTTGGTAGGTCATGCAACTCTATCCCACAAAACTCACCATTATAAATAAGATTCTGCTTTGAAAATGTGAACCATTCATCAACAACATTTTATCCAATGGACTGCATAACGACACAAGAATTGTCACAAGGTATTCTGAACATTTATCATGCCTGGAAAGTGCATGTTCTATTGATTAGGTCCACAATAACAAAAACTCTCCCAATTGAAACACTAAACCTACTATTCATGAATGGACTTACTACATACCCTTCACCCTTTGTGATATTTGTCATAAACTTTTCTCAATTCTCATCCCATGTAATTCCCTTCCAATGCTTTGACTCTTCCTTATGCTTAACTAACATGCCACTGAGCTTAATAACGTGTTCCATCATAGAGGTACAAATTTAGTGATAACATTCATTTTTCATCCATGCATTGAATGACTCGACAAGATTAGTTGTCATTTTGTCCCATCTTTTTTGGTGAATTTCGACATGGCCCAATGCTCAGGTGAATTTTTTTTAACCCATTTAGCTAAAGCTTCATTGTAGGTTCATAACTTAGAAGATTTCTTCATAATCTTCGTTCCTACACGCATATGCAATACTATCAAGCCATTGAAGGGCAGTTACCCTTGTTTCCTCTTGTGTTGTGCCTTGAAATAAATGTACAAAAGTTCTCTTTCAGGTGCCGATAGCAATAAGCTTGATTATCAACTCCAAATATCTCAGGAACACTCCATAGAAGAGCAGGATGCATGTCTGAGATAATAACAACTTCATTATCTCCAACAATTGTCTTCAAGTTTACTAAAAACCAAGACCAATCTTCATAATTCTCTAAGCTCCTAATCCCAAAAGCCAGCAGGAACATATAATCATTAGCATCATATGCGATGGCCGAGAATAAGGCACCACCATATGGTCCACTCATGTGGGAAGAGTCAATTTCAATTATTGGGTGGCATCCCATTGCAAATCCTTGGATAGATATTGCATGTGCAATGAATAGTTGCTAAAAATGACCATCATTGGAATGTGTTAGCTCAACTATTGTTCCAGGATTAGTTTGGACAATTCTCTCACACATCCAAGGCAATAACTTATAATAGTTTTTGGGAATCCCATATATTCGTTCTTTCACCTTCTCCTTCAAATGCCATGCTTGATTATACGACAACCTTAGAGACTATGTTGTCTAACAAAATCTTTACATATTTGGCGAGGTTGATAATCTGGTGTGGAACGTATTACATCATCAATCATCTTAGATACATGTTTGGCTTTGATTGAGGGTTGGGAAGAGGCTATATCATCCAAACTATCGTTATGGCCAATCTCAAATGTATGAACTTGAACAACTTTGGTTGAATCGATTGCACGAAAAGTGATTCTCCAAGGACACTTTTCAATAGTGCAAACAACACTCATTTGCTTTGAATTATTCTTCTTGAATCTATATCGGAATTTCCTTGCTAATGACATCATATACACAACATCCCAAAACTCATTAGCATTGCGAAATGTTTGTTCACTATCGATAATTGCATTCTGGATTGGCCTATATTGGATATCAGTAGGATGTGACTTACACATCTATGTGAGAATCCTAATGACTCAATTCTCGACGTGTCACTAAGCCAAGGAATCTCACTCGGCCTATTATCATCATCAGGTAAGGAATGATACATGCCGAATTTGGATTAACTATTGGGGTATTGACACTGGAATTTAACAAAAGGTACAAATTTAGTGACTTAATGCACAACATGACAATTGTGTATAACATGACAATTATTTATAATCACGTAGCTTTTGGGTAAGGAGGTAATTACATCAAAGGTTCAGGGTAGTTAGAAGCAAGACGTTCTGTTGAAGATACATAAACCCGACAATAGACATCATTTCGTCTGAGCATGCTCACAAATGATGCATCGTCACATAATAGGATAAGCAAAGATGGATCAAATTTCATTGTGAATTCAAGTTTGACTAAATCTGATTGCAAGTTCAATGTACCACATACTCTTGATTTGAATTCATCATGCGACATATGCTTATCAATCTCAATACAAATAGTTCGACCGCCAATGTATTTGATGGCTCCATTATCACCATTAACCAATTCTCCCCCTTCATGAATACAGAAAAACATGTCAATGTCCATTATATGTTTGATACCCGTGTTTTGCATTGTACCAAAAAACACTATACACTATTAGTCATAATGCAATACCCAATGATTGCTACATTGAAACATGCGACTAAGTTAGACATACATGGTTTTTAACTAACCAAAGCCTAAATTTTAAATGGGTTGTACCCATATTGTATATTGGTTGTACCAGTGTTTCAATGACTTGTACCTATGTTGTGCTAAGTCATTTGCTATTCTTGTTCTTACTTGTCCTATAACTAATGTTTCGCTCTGTTGTACACATGACCTATTTCAATTGTACCCAAGGATTACATATCATGTACCCAAGAATTACACAACATGTACCTAGGTGAAGTACTATTACGTGCTTCTTCATTGTATCCTTAAAGCGTACAGTGGCTTGTACTTGTAATGCTCTAAAAATACTCTAACAGTTTTATAACATGTTTAGGGTATAAAATAAGTTAAATTGTATTTTTTCAGAATTTATATTGTTAAAGAACAAAACAAAATGATAAAACCTGGAAATTATACAAGAATTAAAGTTAAATTGGTAAAATGTCAAAATGAGGACCCAAGGATCATAAATGAGTAAGAGTATATGCCAAAATGGAAAATTTGATGAAATGAAGTGTAAATGAGCACAAAAGGGACCAAAATGCAAAAAAAAAAAAAAAAAAAAAAAAAAAAAGGAAATGAGCAAAAATGTGAGAGTCAAACATGGCCTTATGAAGGATGCGGATTAAGACAAAATTTTGGTCCTAGAACGAGAGAGTTCTCATTTAGGTAAAAGAGAAGATAAGGGCACGGTTTAGAGAGGGAGCCAAATTGGGTGATTCTCTCCATCTTGGGTTCCATTTGATCAAGCAAACGGAAGCTAGAGTCAAGCTAGGAGAAGAAATCAAGAGATTTAAGATATGAACTAAGCCTAACTTCCCTTTAATGTTCTGTTTGGGTTTGATGAAAACTCCAAATTGGAATATAAGTGTTTTAAATGGTTATAGATCAGTTTTGGGGTTGTTTTGGGTTAAGTTTCAAAGTGCTTTTGGGTTAGGATTGATTTTAAGGAATTTTTATATAAATGAAATATTGGGGTTTTAGGGAAGATGCAGTCAAAATTTTCTAAAACCCATGTTTTTGTTTTAGCCATAACTTGGCCATTACTCATCCAAATTGAGTGATTCAAATTTTTGGGTAAATTAGACTTCTAGGAAAATAAATCTACTTGAAATAAGTGTATTCAAATTTGGACCTCATTGAACCCATAAATTCGTCAAAGTGAGGCTCTGTTTTTAGGCAAATTCCTGTCTGGCCAGAGGCTTAAGTGTTAGCGGAATAGTTTTGGTATTTAGCCATGTGTTGAGTTTCACTCATCCAAATTAAGTGATTAAAATGTTTGGGTAAACTAGAATTCTAGGAGAACAAATTCTTGAAATAAGTGTATCCAAATTCGACCCCATTAGGACCTTAAATTCATCAACGGGAGGCCTGCTGTGTCAATTATGGTTCCGCCTCGACACAGCTGTGTTTCAGAACATTTTGGTATTTGTGTCATATTGATTTTCACTATCCAAATTGAGTGATTCAAATTCTAAGTAAACTAGACTTTAAGAGAACAAATTTCCTCGAATAAGTGTATTCAAATTCCGACCCCGTAGACCCAAGGTAAATTCTGTTTAAAGGGGAACTCTGCTGGGCAAATTTAGTTATGTGTTAAAATAGAATAGTCCCGAATGTTTAGGACATATATGGAGCTTCTATGTCTCGAATTGGATGATTCCAATTTCTGAAATAAAATAGATTTATAGAGGAACAATGGATATGGTTGTGTTTGGTAGAAACAACCCTAACTAGAAACCTAAATAAGCCAACTGATATTGTTCTCAAATTATGATGGATTAGGGGTTGGTGACGAGGAAGCATGACCCAAGAACGGGATTCTGAGGATAGGAATAGAGGAGCGACAACCTTTTTGAGTTTGTTCTCATACCTCTTCTTATTTCGAGTTTTGTGATTGGCTGGTTGAAACGATTTCTTCAAGAAAAACTACATATGTGATTTGTTTAAGCAATTTGGGAAAATTGATTTCCAAATGCATTGCCAATTGCATGAGCATCAAAAATGTATTATTTGGGTATAAATGTATATACAATATTAAATTATTATGATCGAAGTTTTAATGCCCTTAATAGAATGTTATCCATCATATTCGAAGTTAAGGATAGATTGGCATACCATGGTCAAACTAGCAAGACTATGAACTTAAATGAAATATATGGGCATACCGATCCGTAACCCTGACAAAGATTCGAGTGTACACACAATGATTTTTAAATAACTAATCACAGCCTCAAATTTTTAATCGCATCGCGGTTATAAAAATTGTTTTTCACCTGGTCACGTACCCCAAATGGCACATGTTTAAGTGGATTCCGTTATCCTAGACACTGAAAGAAATGGTTAAATTCGTTTAAGAGCAAAATTATAAGTAAATGTGTGAAATGCATGATTTGAGTTTCAAATGAAATATTGCATATGAAATTGTATACTTTGAAGTGATTAAATGATTTGCAAAAGAAAGTATGTGAAATAAGCACATATATATAATCAGATATCAGTATTGACTATTGAAATCAGGCCAAAACATTATTTTAAAAGTCGATATTTGTATGTTTAATTGAAATGAAAAGAGAATTGCATAGAACCACTACATGAAAATACATCGCACAAGTACCGAAAGTGACTAGGACAAGAGCAAAGACCGTGAGTTCGTAGTCATCGCGAATCGTGCGACTATAAACGCTCCGTCTCTCATGTGATACATTTTCATCCCATGACATTATTTGATCCTTTTTGTAATGAAACAAAATGTATAAGTGTTCAAGTGGGAAGAACATATTTGATTTATTTGTGGAGATGAACTTTGATAATGTTTTGTAAATGATAATGTTAAAAGGACATACATGTCATATTGAATGAAAGTGTTAATTGACAAAACGGTGGTCCCTCTTTAACCGAAATGATTATGAGACATTCATTTCTACAATATTCGAAAAATGTATATGGTAAAATCGGGTCCGTCCCTCGATTCGATTCTGCCAGGGCTCCTACGAAAGTACTGGGACATAATATTTAGTATCGTAGTCCGGGTTTAGCGCGCTCTATAAAACATCTTTGAAATTGTTTGTGACATGCATCGTGATTTGCATATAAAGAGATGACGTGACTCTACGCGGATCTTATCGCCTTAATAGGTTAAGCATGACAGCTTCAAAGCCACCATATCGAGGTGACTCCTGAAGTCACCCAAATAGCCCCGTTAGTGTGGATGGTAAGTGCCGTCCCATGTTCCATCGATACATGAGCAAGGTCAAGCAAAGAAGAGGTACTAATATTGATATCCTCAAGCAAATAGCTCACACTACAAAGATAAAGGCAACTAGCTGCACTGTTCTCAGTGGGTCAACCATAGAGAGAGTGGCAAGATACTGACCCATAGATTTTCTTGGAAATAAGGATGAGTTTCCATGGCGGAAAATTGGCCTGGAAGAACCGAGAGAATGCTTCGGATAAATGCAATGCACACTAGGAGGAAAATTTAGTAGAGTGTGCGATCTCACTACTCTGTGGGATTTATGTTTCTACTAAAGGCGAGTGTCCGTGATCAGGACTAATGAAGTATTACACGGGAGTTTTCATAGCAGCACTTGTTAGTAAAGTGTGGCTGATGTCAGATGACCTTAGCAATATGAGAAGAGAGTTCCATAATTTGAAGCAAAGGCAGATGAGTGTGACAGAGTATCAAAGGGAATTCACCCGATTAAGCAAGTATGCTCTAGAGATGCTAGTTACTGAGGAGAAGTGTCGTAAGTTTGAGGATGGCCTCAATGACTATATTCGGGCCTATGTCATAGGATTTGACCATGATGACTTCTCTAAGATTGTGACATGTGCGTGAATATTGAAAGGGTAAAGAAAGAAGAGTATGATAGAAAAGAAAGAAGACAGGTAAGAAACCTTGGCCACTAAGTTCTACAAGACCAAAATAAGAAATTTGGGAGGACCACAGTAGTTCTAATCACCTCATACCAGCACCAAATTCTCAAACTACCAATAGTAAGGCTACTCTATCGGCACCATCAGTTGCTAGTGCACCAGGAGGTTCATCGAGAGGATCAACTCCTCCTTATTACACACATTGTGGGAGGAAACATAAAGGAGAGTGTCGAGGATTACCGTGTGCTTCGTTGCCTGCGGGATCTAAATTTGTTAGTGAAAGATCGTCCTGCAGCTCGCTTTTTCACGTTCTGACTGGGGTATGGTTTCAGCAAAGCACAAAAGAGTAATACACAACAAGAGTATTGTATCACCGAGTGCACCGAGGCAAGCTAATACTGCACCATAGGCGCATGATGCCCGTGCTCTAGGCAAGGCGTATGCAATGAAGGCAGTTGAAGATAAAGATGCCTCAGATGTGATAGTTGGTAATTTCCATATCTTTGAGACTATTGTACATGCATTGATAGATCCAGGATCAACCCACTCCTATGTTTGCGCTTTCATTCTGAGTTTGGGTAGTTTACCAAAGAGTGAAACCGAGTATGATATCTTGGTGACAAATCCACTAAAAAGCACAATGTCAATGGAATGTGAGTCTACGTAGATCATTCCATCGTATCACGAGTATGAGTTTTCGGGAGACTTAATCAAGTTATCATTCAGAGAGTTCGATGTGATATTAAGGATGGATTGGTTGTCCCGTCACCAAGTGGTGGTTAATTGTATAATGAAGCGAGTAACTTTGAGAACATTGAGTGGCGAGGAAGTAACTTTTATCGTAGAGGTCTAACCACCTCTAACGCGGATATCCGCCGCTACTACTAGAAATCGATGGTTTGAAAAGGTAAAGCCTACTGCATATGTGATTGATACGAAAAAGGCGGAGCTTAGCTTATTAGACACCCCTATAGTTTGTGATTATCCGCGTATGTTTCCGAGGAATTACCTGATCGGGCTTCCGCCACGTAGAAATCGAGTTTGCGATCGACATCACTCCGTGCTACTCAAGATCCATTACAATCGCATAGAATGGCTTCAGTGGAATTAAAAGAATTGAAGCTTCAGTTGCAAGAATTGTTAGATAAAGGATTTATTCGTCCGAGTGTATCACCATGGGGAGCGACAGTGCTCTTTGTTAAGAAGAAAGATGGTTCGCTTTCTTGCCAGGTTGGATTATAGGCAACTCGAACAAGATGACAAGAAACAAGTATCTCGTTACCCAGATCATGACTTGTTCACCAATTGAAAGGTACAAGTGTCTTTCAAGATTGACCACGACCGGGTACCATCAATTAAGGATTGGCGATGCTAATGTGCATAAGACGGCTTTAGAACACTCAAGATAGACATTATGAGTTCCTTGTAATGTCGTTGGTCAAAATGCAACTGGCTTTCATGGACTTAATGAATCGTGGTTAATCGTATGTAGATCGCTTTATCAGGGTGTTTATGTACTTACATCCTCATGTATTAAAAGGATCGAGAAGATCATGATACACACCTTTGGGTAGTGGTAGAAACCTTGAGAAGAGAACAGTTGTATGCAAAATGAGTAAGTGTGAATTTTGTCAGGGAAGGTCCTTCGACACATTGTATCTAAGAATGAATTTTGGTGGATCCAAGGAAGATAGAGGTGATTCTTGAATGGCAACCACCGAGAAATGTCATGGAAGTTCGTATTTTCCCAGGCTTGCGTGCTACTACGTAAGGTTCAAGTATGGGTTTTCGATGACTACGGCCATTTGATTCAAGAGACCGAGGAAAAGGTGAAAATGATCAGAGAAAGATTAAAGGTAGCCGCAGATAGACAAAAGTCTTACACCGACTTGAAGAGAAAAGACATTCAATATGAGATCGGTGAGAAAGTGTTCTTAAAAGTTTCTCCTTGGAAGAAAGTCATAAAAATGGCAAGTTGAGCCCTAGGTTCATCTAGTCGTATGAAGTGATCGAGAAAGACTAATGGCATATGTGCTAGCCTTACCTCCGTGAGTCGAAAAGATCCAATGTTTTCCATGTTTCCAATTTTAAGGAGGTATAGGTCGACCCATCACATGTGTCTATTCGAAGTTATCGAGCTTAGACCGTATTTAACATACGAAGAAGAGCCAGAGATCTCGCTCTAGAAATCAGCAAGAATCACAAAAACAAGCTTAATCCCATTAGTCAAAGTATTGTGGAAAAACCACAAGACAGAGGAAGCCACGTGGGAAAGTGAAGAAACCACGTGTCAGCAGTATCCACAATTGTTCAATGAAGGTAATTTCAAGGACGAAATTCTTTTAAAGAGTGGAGAGTTGTAATGCCCTAAAATACCAGCGCTTTATAAATACGTTTATGGTATAAAATAAGTTAAATTGTATTTTTTCGAATTTATATTGTTAAAGAATAAAAAATGATAAAACCCTAAATTATACAAGAATTAAGGTTAAATTGGTAAATGTCAAATGAGGACCCAATGGTCATCAATGAGTAAGTGTATATGCCAAAATGGAAAATTTGATGAAATGAAGTGTAAATGAAAGATAAAAGAAGGACCAAAATGCAAAAAAAAAAAGGGAAAATTAGAAAAAATGTGAGAGCCAAACATGGCCTTATGAAGGATGCGAATTAAGACCAAATTTTGGTCTTAGAATGAGAGTTCCTACTTGGGTAAAAGAGAAGAGAAGGGCACTCGCAGTAGAGGGAGCCAAATCAAGATTCTCTCCATCTGGTTCCATTCCATCAAGCAAAGGGAAGCTAGAGTCAAGCTAGTGGAAGAAATCAAGAGGCTTCACATGAACTAACCCTAACTTCCCCTTTAATGTTGTGTTCGTTTGATGAAAACTCCAAATCGGAATAGAAGTGTTTTAAAATGGTTGTATCAGCTCTTTGAGGTTTTTTGGGTTGGCTTCAAAGAGCTTAAGTTAGGGATTGATTTTAAGGAATTTTGTATAAAGGAAATGTTAGTTTTAGGAGATGCTGTCAAAATTTTCCAAAACCCATGTTTTTGTTTTTGCCATAACTTGGCCATTACTCATCCAAATTTAGTGATTCAAATTTTTGGGTAAATTAGACTTCTAGGAAAATAAATCTCCTTTAAATAAGTGTATTCAAATTTGGACCCCATTAGACCCAGAAATTCGTCAAAGTGAGTCTTTGTTTTCGGGCAAATTCTAGTTCAATTTGGTACAGTTTTGGTGTTTCGGAATAGTTTTTGTATTTAGGCCATAAGTTGAGTTTCACTCATCCAAATTGAGTGATTAAAATTTCTGAGTAAAATGGACTTCTAAGAGAACAAATCTCCCTGAAATAAGTGTATCCAAATTTGGACCCCATTAGACCTAGAAATTCGTCAAAGTAAGGCTCACTGTCAATTCGTTCGCCTGATACGCTTTGGTGTTTCGTAGTCAGCTTTGGTATTTAAGTCATAAGTTGATTTTCACTAATCCAAATCTGAGTGATTCAAATTCTCGTAAACTAGACTTCTAGAGAACAAATTTCCTTGAAATAAGTATTCAAATTCCGACCCCAAGTAGACCCCCGAAATTGGGCCTAAATGGAGCTCTGCTTTTGGGCAAATTCCCGTTCTCAGGTTGAAAAGAATAGTCTCGGATGTTTAGCATATCCGAGCTTCGATGTCTAAATTAGATTATTCAAATTTCTGAATAAAATAGATTTATAGAGGAACAATGGACAAGTAAGATGTGTTGGGTAGAAAACAACCCTAACTAGAAACCTAAATAAGCCAACTTATATTGTTCTCAAATTATGATGGATTAGGGGTTGGTGACGAGGAAGCCTGACCCAAGAACGGGATTCTGAGGATAGGAATCGAGGAGCGACAACCTTTTTGAGTTTGTTCTTCATACCTCTCTTCTTTTTTCGAGTTTTTTTATTATTGGTTGAAATGATTTTCAAGAAAACTACATATGTAATTTGTTTTAAGCGATTTGGGAAAATTGATTTCAAATGCATTGCCATAAAGATTGCATGAGCATCAAAATGTATTATTTAGGTATAAATGTATATACAATATTGTAAATTATGACTGAGTTTTAATGCCCTTAATAGAATGTTATCTCATATTCGAGTTAAGGATATATTGGTATACCAATAAAGGTCAAACTAGCGTATTAGAACGAAGCCCAGATAATATCTAAGAGTACACACAATGATTTTTAAATAACCAGTCAATAGCCTGATAGGCAGAAAGCGTGATGTGTAAAATGTAACGCCTATGTGCGTGCGCATGCGTCAGACAAGTAAATACAAGAAAATCTAAGAACTGATATCGATCCATCTGGAAAAAGTGTGTTGATTAATGAGTTTAGCCTTTGAATATTATCCGGATGTAAACCTGTCGACAAATTGACTATCGTGTGAGATTGCTTAATCTAATTTATCTTAGTAATTTATCAGACATGGAGACTAGGGCCTGCCTCCCCGCCACTTCCTGGCGGATTACTACCTTTAAAATTACTATTCCGCCATTCATGACTCATTGACGACGGTGATCGCGGTTCACGAGATACCCTTCTCGAGGTGTATTCGCTTATCTTCAAGAAGTGTGGTTGGAGTGTATCTCTACCCCAACCCAATGCTCCGAAAAGCTTAAATGTTCTAACCTTAATTGCCACCCTTGGAATCGGGATATCTCTATGTACCAAATTGACCAAGGGTCACTCTATTCAGATCCCTGGGCGTCCCTCATATCTCTTAATCCGTGATACTCAAGAAAATCATGCCAATGTTTGGCCGTGACATCACATGTATATAAATCAGCGTATATAAGAGCGTATACTAACAAGTCATAAACAACTAAATACTATAAAAACCAAATCTTTAATCCATGCAATCGTGACAGGGTTCAACAAAACCTTAGATATGAATTCCGTAACATACCAACATAATTACACACGAATCAATCTATAAACATCCAGCTTTATCGTAAAAGAAGAAAATACAAAAGCAGTCTCTTCTCCTCACGATCCGGGTCGCCGCTTCGCTTCGTGCCCTCGCTCGCATTTCCGATGATCCTCGATTTTTTGTCCCTTTTGCTTTTAATGATAATGAGGCAGAAATCGCGTAGACGTCGCGACGTTGAGACGTCGCGACGTTGAGACGTCGCGACGCCGAGGCTGCCGCTTACGCTAGCGCCACCGCTGACTTCCTCTTCGTTGATCCGACGCCGCTGACGCTGAGATCGCCAAGCGCGACGTTGGGACATCGCGACGCCGATGTCGCGATCGCTCCCGCCGCCAAGGCGCTTTTCTTCTCTCTTACCCAAAATGGTCCCAAACTCCGCCCGTTTCACCCGCTATCTGCCAAAATGTGCACTAGATATCGCTATAAATGCATATTTAATCAGAAATAAAGCTAAACCATAAAACAGACGCAGGTATGGCATGAGTGTTTTAGGCACTCATCACAATTCAAACTTAGTTTCTTGTCATTCCTGAATCGACTCTAAACCCACACACAACCTTCATACTATAACCTAACACTAAGATTGTGATGCACATGCCGATGCACAAAGGATCAAAATGGATCGACCACAATTTTCGCTCTTTTTGCCTGGACACTGGGGATCCATGCGGTGTCCGAATTCTAAAAAGAATCCACGAACTCCTAGTCGATAAGCGCCTCAACCTCTGAGGTAATTAATAGCCTTTCCCAAAAACAGACTATGTGCATTGAATACGTGACCTCTAGCATATACCTAGGTTCCGACACCCCCAAACTTGAGTTCAACTCACCTAGTTGGGAGAATCTAACTACGGAAGGATAAGAACGCACCGTTTATAGTCATTGAACATACCTACGCGTGAAAGAAAAAAAACTAGTGCCCTTAAGTTTATGCTAAGTGTTCATGTAGCGGGGATTAGTTGGTGACTCCCCACCAGTTGGTTGGGAACGCGGGCATTGATTCCCTTGAGCGTCACCAGAACACTCAACTAAACCTAAGGCCCATAAGTTGTAGAAACTTCCATCTTCTATCCCTTAATAACTTGGCGGTGGAAGTCGATGACTCCCGGCCAGTTGGCTCGGGGCATTGGAGCTGAAGGCCCTCGTTTGTGCGAGTTCGATTAGAAGATCCCACTTATTCTGTTCCTATGTTTTTTCTCTTTTACCTTTTTCTCTTTTTTTTTTTTTTTTTTTTTCATTTGGGGCTCGAAGGCAATCCTCTTTTATTTAGGGTGTCCAATCTCTTCGATGTTTAGAGACTCCCAGGGTTTGTTGAACTTTAGTAGCCGGGCTCGGCGCCTAAGCATACCCTAGAGGTCATCTGTGTGTGAGTGTGATAGGCTCGTTGAGAAATGGTTCTTGAGTATCTCGGGGGTGATTCACTTGGTCCCCATACCTATTCAACCTGAAACTCCCGAGCATCTACCACCCTACGAATCCTTTCTAGATTTATACTATGTTCGTCCATGATAATTGTGAACTTAGTCAAAAGAGATCCTTAACTCTCAAGCATGGCATCACGCACACACTACCTAAACACTCTCAACGTCAACATGGCCTAATACCAGGGACTCCCAGTGACTAGAAACAACAAAACAGAAAAATGACCAACCATAGAAAGAAAAAACATAAACTAAACACAGGACTCGGCATACTAAAATAACCAAACATAAACTAAACCTAACTAAAGCAGGAGACTCAAAAGCGGCCAAACCTGAGGCTATACTAATCCTATCAAAACGGAATTCACCACCCACCCCCGAAGCAGAAGTGTCCGGTGTCTACTAGATAAAAGAATAAGAAATTGAAGGAAACTTCCACAGTGATCGGTCATGTCACTTTGGATGGTCACTGGTTGGGGCTGGTATGAATAATATCGGCAGCGGAGTGCCTCCATATCTGGGTAATGAGTGCTGGGTGCTCCTGGGTCTACGTCTAAGCGTAAGCGGATTCGGTGAGTGCGAGCACCGGGTCCTGGTCGGTGCGGGACTAGATGGTGCGCGTCGGGTGGTGTGGCGGTGGTGGGTGAGTGGAGGACTACCCAGCGTCACCCTGAGGATCGCCCGGGAGTCCAAAACGAGCCTGCTACTCATGAAGCTCATCCTCGTCCGAGGGTTCATTGCCCGAGTCATACATACCCTCAGGTTGTGGTACACCCGATTTGTCAAGCTTGACCATGATAGCTTTAATAGGGGGAATCCACGCCTCATTGTCCTCTAAAGACACCCAGGCGCTTTTCATGGGCCGTATATGAAAGGAGGGTGCCCTAGGTTCGTACGTGTCGGTTATGGAGGATGGCATCCTCGATAACATGACATCGAAGGGTATGTCTCGCGGATGATGGCGTAGTTGACGAACGCGGCAGCGGTCACTTCACACCGTTCGTCGTCGGGTGGGTATGCGATGCCTCGATATCAGATAAATGACGACGCGAAGTTGTGCGTATTCGCATCGAACACTGCGCCGTTTGTCGGTTGATTCTCGGACAGTCGGGCGCTCATAAGCATCAAAAAAACCGGATGGGACGTCAGTATAAATGGGTGAGCGATTTGCGCAAGAATCTATAACCGCACCACGGGCCGGGGGGGGAGTGCCGCTCCACCGCCATGTTAATAGAAAGATGGGAGATCATCATGTTCGATTCATGATAATTTTCTGAAGCTTTGTTTGGTACTAAGTACATTTGGCCATGGAATAAGTTTTAGTACTTTTGTACTAATGCTCAGTAACCAGCCCGAGGTAATGCTAGGTCCCTTAGTTCCACTAATGCCAGTTTAGAGCTTGTTTTTGGTATTTTGCGGGTTTTTGAGTACCTCGGTCATTTAGTTCCAGAGTACGAGTAAAGATATGTCTTAGAATCTTGAGGAATCATGGTATTTTTGGCCATCAAAAATGCTCCAAAAGGGGTCGATGTGGAATTGAAGGCAAGCGATGAAGAAGAAGTAAAGGATCTGCGAGTGGGATGCATTAAATTTGGATTAGGAAGGCGGGAATTTTAAGTATGGGCTGCGAAAATTTTCTTTGGGATCTTGAAAATTCGCAACCATAAGCGGGAGCCCCAGCAATCAGCTAAATTGGAAATTTATTAAATTTAGCGAGAACCGCTAGCTAGCGAATCATTGCCTAAGCGAAATTAACCAATTTAAGCTATCTCACTATAAATTTAAGCTAGGCTAGCGAAATTTTCGTAACTAAGCGAGATTCCTTTGTTGATATTGAAATTTTCCAATTTCGCTATCTGTAGGAATTTAAATCTAAATTGCGAAATTTAAGCTAGGCTTAACGAGGAATTTTTAAACTACTCTTAAATGAATTCTCCTCATGTAGTAAACATACGTGATTTTTATTGTAATTAATGTAAGCAATGTGTTTTGGTGTATTACCACCTTGTCCTTTGTAAGCCAATATTTTAGGCATTGTGTATTTTCACACTTTTAGGTGAACTATATAAACCCCCTATAATTTTGTAACCTAAGCATTTTTTTAGCGTGACTTTTGTTTATAAAATTCCATGACTTTCATTTCAGGTTGTTGCTCTCTTCTCTCTCTTCTTTCTTTCATTTCTCGGTATGAACACCCCCTTTAGGATGACAACTCAAGGGATGCTTGGCTAAACCTCATAATGTGAGAGGAGGGTTGCTAACTTGGTTTTTGGAGACTCTTGCAAGTTGTCCTCTTGTTTTAAATGTCACAGTGCATTTATGGTTCCATACCTTCCCGACTAGGGTTTAATGCCGTTTAATGTTGTTCGCTGGTCGATACTTGCCATGCTTTAGGGTTGAGTCATGCCAATGCTAGATGCGCGATGTCCTTTAGATGCCATTTGAGCCATTGAAATGAGGTTGAGTGCTAGGTTTTAAAGCGGGTGTTTGCGAATGCTTAGTACTTGTGTTGACTCAAATAGGAGTGGTTCTAGGGTTAGGTTTTATAGTTAAACAAAGATCCAGTTTTGGCTTTGACTATATGTCACTTGCCATAATACGAGGAAATAACCCGAGGACACTTCAATAGCCCCATGTTATCAAGTAGTGACTGAGCCTTTAAGGTTACCGTTTACACTTCACTTTAACCATTCGGTCGGTCATTGAACATCTGACCTCCACATTTTTAACCAAATCCAAAAATCGAACTAAAGCCTCACGATTTTCAAACACTAATGCAAATCATTCGGTAAGGTTGAAAACCCCATCAGTGTTATTCCCTAGACCGCTATCTTTGCGGTAGCTTGACTACGGCGTGGGAGGCTATAGGAAACAAATTTTTTGATTCTTGCTCACCCTGCGAGTGACGCGAATCAAATGAAGCGCTGAATGCCCAGGGATGTTGTCGAACTCACATTATGATGAGTTGAAGTGTACTTGTAATCCTCATTACAAGTGTAGGTGACCTTTAGACCCTTTTGAATTTGGTTGCTATAAGCGCAAGTTTTCACTACTTGGCGATTCTTTGCCTTTGTTTTGTTTTTCTTACGATCGGTTTTTTTGGACTAACAGTGCCTTTGCAAGCTTGTTTGTGCTCTTTGTTGTGTTTCATTTTGTGTACTTGGTGTTTATGCGCTTGGGATAAGGATATCAGTGGGTGCGAAAATCAGTACCAATTGAACAAGTTGTGGCTCCCGGTGTATTACCGCAGTGGCTATGGACCCTACACCCGAGAAGAGCGACAAAGTCGGGGCACGGTGAATCAGCAGCCTTACGAATCAATGAGGGATCATATACACCTCTGCGAGTTAGTGCTCCTTCCTGCATCATACCTCCTGCTAAAGATGTGGCAGTGAGACCCTGTTTGGTGCCCTACTCCCCGTTTCATGGTATGGAAAATGAAAATCCATACACTCATATAAGGAGTTTTGAGGAAGTTTGCATAACCTTTAAGGAAGGTGCGATAGACATGGATTGTTGAAGTTAAGGCATTTCCATTGACCCTCAAGGACAAAGCAAAATATGGCTCCAACTCAACGGAGCCGGGCGATTAAATTTGAATCTTCAAGGCGGGTACAGAAGAAATTCTTGATGCGCAGACCAACCCGGTTGAAGAGGCGGATCTGCCTCGGCCTATGACAATGAGAAATTCTACCAATCTTTGGGAGAGATTCATTGAGACCATCAATGCTTGTCCACATCATGGGTTCGATACCTGGATGTTAGTGAATCATTTCTATAATGGTATGTCCCCTGCCATGAAGCAATTGCTAGAAACCATGTGTGGAGGTGATTTTCTGAGCAAAAACCCGGATGAGGCCATGGATTTCTTGAGTTATGTGGCTGAAACTTCCAAGGGTTAGGATAGACAGAAGCAGAAGTGGAAAATGAGGCCCTCGACACACCAAGGGAGGGATTTTACGCTCGGAGGACATGGAAATGGCAAAAATCTGTATAGCTAGGAAGGTGGAGGAGTTAGAGAAGGAAAGAGGCTCCATGAAGTGCATGCGTGGCGAAAATCTGCTGGCCAATCCATGCACCAATTTCAATCCCTTTGTCCACACAGAAGAAACGGTATCCAATATGGCCTTCAGTGAAGGATTTGATGTCAGAATATGCAAATGCTGTGGGTCAATATAAGCCTCCACAGCTTGTGCATATGGTAGCCTACAATTCCAATGGAGGAATCACCTAACCTCTCTGGAAACCTAATCCCACACACTTATGTGTACTTTGGGTGCCAAACCACAGTTTGGTTCCTCATCTCAACCATAGCCACCATCATCCACTTCTCAGTTGAACCAGCGGTACTGAATTTGAGCAAGGTGGTAGGCAACTTTGTGGAAGAACAAATGAATCCAATGCTGCAATTGGCACAAGAGTTGATACGTAGAAACCTGTAGCAAAGAGAATGAAATGGAGCTTGATAGCAATCTTAATCAGAGAAAATAGACAACTTCACGTGTCAATCACAAGATCAACAATATTTTGGAGTACGGGAGAGAGGAGGTTCCCTTCCCAGGCATTGCCAAATCAGAAAAGGAGTGCATGAGGTAGGTTCATCTAGCAATTCGAGAATGGATGAGAATTCGAGGCTATAATCACCTGCAATATGGAGTGGAAAGAGGTTGTCGGTAATGCCCAAGCCAGTTGAGGAAACCAAAAAGGAGAAAATTGAGCTAGAACACATTTTCTGAAGGAGACTCAATGAAACCTTTGCATGCCACCTCCATTTCCCGAGGCACTAAGGCAAAGAAAGAAGAAGGCATCCCGCGGCGACATCCTACAGGGAGTCCACAAAGACGGGGTGAGAGGAATTAGGAACCCTGCCCTTTTGGACATCATCAAACAAGTCCCTGCTATGCAAAGTTTTGAGAAGGATCTTTATGCGATCAAGAAGGGTTGGGCATTGAGAAAAAGGCATTTTCTTGAGCAAGTCGGTGCCGTAATCCAAAGCAAGAACCGAGTCAATCTGAGGATCCGGGATCTCCCACAATTTAGGTTAACATCGATTGGGACTTATAGACAAAAGCACTACTAGATTTAGGAGCGGTGTAAACCTACGCCATACTCTGTGTATAAGCCGGTTAGGTTTGGGAAACTAAACCTACAGCATCACTTTATCATTGGCGGTCGATCGGGGTGAGAGATCCACTAAGGGGATAGTTGAGGATGTGTTAGTGAAGGTAGACAAATTCTACTACCTAGTAGACTTTGTAGTGCTTGACACTGAGCCAATAGCAAATGGGCCCAATCATGTTCCAATCATCACAGGAGAAGACCATTTCGGCCCACTTTGCCAATGCAATCATTAATTGTCGAATGGAGTCATGCAACACATTGGCAACATGACATTGGAGCTGACATATTTCACTTGAATAACAAGCACAAGCTGGGGGAAACTGAAAATCAAGTGATTGATGGTTTGTTCAGTGGGTCAGAATGCAGGGAAGCTGAAGGCCCAAGAATTGCAGGAAATACCCAATCAAGATGAAACAGGTGTTTTGGTATTGCCATCAGTAGCCTACGAGAGAAGTGGTCGGCGGTGTCCAGTGAGAATCGAGTCAGCAATGGAAATCAAACATGGGCATCATTTCGGGCCCTGGGAGTTGAGGAGATCCTCCTCCTTGACCCTCCATGAGTAAATGACTTTGGGCTGGTTTTGGTGTTCAAAAACAAATTACTGGCTATTTTTGCTTTTATTTTAATTTGGTCGATTTCAATAATTTTGGCTATTTTTAGTAAGTTTCTCGATTTAGTAGCTTTCCCTTTTAAGCAATTTTGTTTTAATATTATATGTTTTTTTTATATATTAAAATTTTAAATATATTTTAAAATGATAATTTTTATTTTAATTTTATTATTTAAATTTTAATCTTTGAAAATGAATTCTGTTTGAAGCTTGAGATAATTTCGCTATTATATGAAATACGCAGAAATGTGATCGGTACGCTCAGCGAGTTTATAAAATGAAGAAGGGGAGGGCTTATTCAAGTTCATTTCATCTTCTTCCCTCCCGGCCCGTCGAGAGCCTGCTGTGTAGCCTGTTTGCGTCTGAGCCGTAGATCTCTGCCCGGCTGCCAGGCCACCGGCCATCACCCGAGCCATCACTTTGCCGCCAGTGCCTGGGTCTTACCTTTGCCGCGGCGTCACCGGTGCCTTTCACAGTAGCTGCGGCCGCGCAAGGCCCTTTGCCGCCACAGCTGGCCGTGGCGTGCCTGGTCGATGCCCTCCATTGCGGTAATTTCTCGATTGCCACGGTCCCACACTGACCAGTTCGTGTCTGTGTCGGGGAGTTCCTCCTCTTGTAATGTGACTCATTAATCCGTGATGAGCCACGGAGAAATCGGCCGTGCGATGCCACGACCAGGTAGCACAATGCCCACGTAGGGGTACCACTACAGTCAGTGCCAGTCTTTCCAGTCATGAGTGCCACAGGTCCATCTTGATCGGTGAGCCCTTCCCGATGTCATGCTCCCACTCTGGCATGGTTCTCACGGAGAGTGGAGTCCCGCTGAGCCTCGGGTCGAGATTCGGCCTCGGCCGGAGCAACAATTTTAGTTCATTTAGGATCGGCCCGATGCAGGCCGATCCGGCGATCCGAGGCGGGGTTGAAGATACGGACGAATGGACCGGCCCCTTCACGGTGCCCTGAAGGAGATCTAGGAGGGCGACCTCGGCGGCGGCCGCCACGGTTGGTCGTCGTGGTCAGGCCTCGGCCGTCACGGTCCCCACCGGCGGGCGACCTCATCGCCCTCGATTCTCCGCTACTGGAGGATCGAAACCCTTATTCGGTAGGCGTCTATCCACAGAATGTAGGGCTGCGAAGGGATTTTCATGAAGTCGTATTATACAGCGATCCGTGGCCGTGTGACCCCGTTAGGGACTACGTCCGTCGATGACCTCCTATTTGCCATTCATGGCGCCCGAGACGTTCTATTACCGGTGGTTCAGTTCTGTCATTCTATGACCTCCCGGGGGCGCCGATCGGCCCCAGACTCAGATTCAATATCGATGATCGTCGCCAGGTTCTCGGAAGCGTGGATATTTTGTTTGCATTAGACTGCCACCGGGGGCGAGCCTAGTGCAGAGGATTATCGGGATTGGCCTCACAGGCCTGCAAGGGAGATCAGGTGCGGTCTTGCTCGAGGGCTCCTTTGGACCCATGTAAGTATTAGGAGGCGACTCACTTCAGTGCTCCTCATAGATCACTGCTGCGGACGGCCTCTTCCCTCTTCGACCTTCTGCGTGCAGTGAGTTGCCATTCGAGGCTCTGTCTGAGATCTCGGAGGGTTTACGGTTCACTCCCTGCGAGTTGGTGATGGCCGCTTTGCTGCCTTAGGATAAGGTCCACAGCGGGGCAGACGACCGAGAGAGTTTACCTGATGCCACGTACCCGGGGTCTGGAGCACTTGGGCTTTCGGAGGGCCGGATTGAGGAGGATCGGATGACCTCGCGGAGTCTGTCTAGGGCGAGCTATGGTTATGCTGTTTCTTTTCTCCTCCGGGGCTAGGAGGAGTCTGGATCACAGGCGAGAGGACTCACGGGGCCGAGAATGTGGATGCTCCTGAGGTCGAGATGGAGAGGAGTCCGGAGTTCGGATATATCTCCTCATCTCCTCCTCTCCTGCTTGACCCACGGCCCTATGGCGACACTCCGGCCCATCATATCTGTGGGAACTCTCGGAGTACGTTCATGTCAGTACCAAGGAGCTTGCAGGTGTCATGGATGCTATATGTTCATTGGCCGCTACCCAGGCAACACAGGACCAGAGGTTGGCCCGAGCTGAGGCCACTTTAGGTCACTGTCACTCCATGCTCCAGCAGATCATGGGTGCAGGTCTCCCCACATGATCACGAGAGATGAAGCCCGACGCGGTAGCCTCCTTAGACATGTTGGCGGCGGCGGCATCATCCGCAGATCCACCACCACCACGAGATTGAGGTGGTCACACTTGTCTCTAAACTTTCCCTTTTTATGACATGTCTATTTTGTGGGAGGAAAAGTTAGAGTTAAGTGTTTTTCTTTTATGTTTTTTTTTGTATAGTTTTAAATTATCGCTGCCTACTAATTTTTTGTAGGAATCATGTATTAGCCATAGTAGGCAGTAATACTTTTGTATGTTCAGCTATATTAAGCATATACTACACATATGGATAATCAAAAACTGTAGAGATATCTTATAAACTAGGCTCCACCTTTTTCGTATATATCACATATGCCAAGTAGGCTTCATACCCCTTTCGAACCAAAGTTCTAGCAGTAGCGGCGAAAATCACATTAGAGAGGTGATTCGACCTCTCGCCGATAAAAGTCACTTCCTCGCCACTAGGTGTCCTTAAGGTCACTCTCTTCATTCTACAATCAACTACCACTTGGTGTCGAGACAACCAATCCATCCCCAATATCACATCAAACTCTCTAAATGACAACTCGATCAAATCTCCCATAAACTTATATTCTCGTATTCTAATGGGACAATCTCTATAGACTCTATTCATGACGACACTATTGGGGCATGTGTAGACCCTCAATTTTGTCCCTCAGCACTTGCATTTATCTTTTGGGTGTCACAATCACCCATCGTTCTCATATAACACCATTAGGGCCCTTTTAGGCTTAGTCTGTCTCTGAGCCTCGGGTGGGCTTGTATGTGGTCCATTGAGTGCGTATGTAGTTCACTTTAGAGTGTCATCATGGCTTATTTTTTTTTAGTTATTGGCATCGTGCTATGGGAGCCAGTGGGGCCCCCTCGGGTTTAGCTCGATCAAGGATTTGATAGAGTGTGTCAAATTCAGAGCACTTGAACTTGTTTCGATCATATCTCCTTGGTCCAAACTCATAATCGTTCACTATTTGTTTTGTTGGATTCCTTATTCTCTAAGGAGGTTTATGTTAAAAATTCATATTTTTCCAACCGATTTTATTCTAATCGGTTGGCCCCGGTTCATCGAGCCCGATACGTATACAACACTTTTTTTGGGTGATTTTGGTGAGCACTCCTCCTTGTTTCAATCATATCTCCCTCATCGGACTTGGGAATGGTGCACACGTTTTTTGAGTCTCCCTTATTCTTTAGAGACATTCTATAAAAATTTCATAATTTTCCTCAACGGATGGTTGGTTGGCATCTCAGTTCCAACCGGTCGTCGGGCCGACTTGTGTGGAGGCGCTGTTTTTGTGATTTGGAGCCCCAAATCCTATATGGTTCGGGCCCATAAGCTCCAGCTTCGACCATGGGCAGTATTATTGGGTCCATTTTGGGCCTTGCTAAAGTACATGCAGCCCACCATGAATCCATATGGATACTTGGTGAGTGAAGCAAGCGAAAACTTAAGAAATTCGGCTTGCATGGAAAATGAGGAGAGAGTTAATGGGAAGCTTTTAAAGGCGGATTGGGCTCTTTTCAAAGCTTGAAGGTGGAAGCTTCCAGGTAGGCTCAGAAGGCGAGGTGGGATCAGTACAAAAGGAGAAAGATCAAAGTGGAAGGGACCTTTGGCGGGACACTTTTCCGGGCTCAAGCATGTTTCTCGGTGCCTTGGATCTTTCAGTTGTTTCTTTGCGTTTTGTGGAAGGTAAGAGAAGCCTTCCCTGACTCCCTCTATTCTTTAAGACACATTCTGTAGTCAAATTTGGGGTTTCTCCTCAACCATTTGAGCCGGTTTCACGCTCATACGTGAGCGTCGGTTCAACGATTTACCTTTGGGCAGTTTGGGTAGTTTGGCTTATTTTGGTTGGTTCTCACTCATCCGAGATGAGAATCGATCACCGTTTTTTTTAGATTCCTGACTCTCTTAGGAAGGTTCCAGAAAATTTTGAGATCCTCTCTCAACGAGATGAACTGGTTGGGAAACCAGATCATTCAGTTCATTTAGGTTAGGTTTGCAGGAAAGGCAGTTTGGGTAGCTTGGTTGGTTTTGGTTGGTTCTCACTCATCAGAGCTGAGAATCGATCACCATTTGTTTAGATTCCTGACTCTCTTAGGAAGGTTCCATAAAATTTTGAGATCCTCTCTCAACGATTTGGACTGGTTTGAAAACCAGATCAGTCGGTTCATTTAGGTTAGGTTTGCAGGAAAGGCAGTTTGGGTAGCTTGGTTGGTTTTGGTTGGTTCTCACTCATCAGAGCTGAGAATCGATCACCGTTTGTTTTGTTAGATTCCTGACTCTCTTAGGAAGGTTCCAGAAAATTTTGAGATCCTCTCTCAACGAGATGAACTGGTTTGAAAACCAGATCAGTCGGTTCATTTAGGTTAGGTTTGCAGGAAAGGCAGTTTGCGTAGTTTGGTTGGTTTTGGTTGGTTCTCACTCATCCGAGCTGGTAGTCTGTTTGTTTTATTAGATTTATGACTCTTTTTTATAAAGTTCTGAAAAAATTTTGAAGCCTCTCTCTCAACGTGAACTGGTTGGAAAACCGGTCGGTCGATTCATTTAGGTTAGGTTTGCGGGAAAGGCGAGTTTGGGTAATTTGGTTTATTTTGGTTGGTTCTCACTCATCCGAGCTGAGAATCGATCACCGTTTGTTTTGTTAGATTTCTGACTCTTTTATAAAAGTTCTGAAAAATTTTGAGAGCCTCTCTCATCGATATAGACTGGTTGGGAAACCGAACCATTCGGTTCATTTAGGTTAGGTTTGCAGGAACAGCAGTTTAGGTAGTTTGCTTTGTTTGTGTTGGTTCTTGGTCATTCGGAGTCGGAATTTCACTCCGTTTATCTTTTTTGAATTCCTGACTTTGTAAGGAAGGTTTTGAAATTTTTTGAAATCTTTTCTCAACCATCTGGACTGGTTGGGAAACCGAACCCGCCGGTTCATTGGAGTTGGGTTTTCGGGCAGCCGGTTGGAGTACTGCTTTGCTTTTGATATTTAATTTTGAGAACGTGTGCTCCAAATGCGACTAACCTCTTATGCGGTAACGGCTGAGGACCACAGGTATGTGCTTTAATGTTGGAGTAATGAATTTTACATAGATGCTTTGTGTTTGGGTGTCGTGCATGCTTGCCTATGTTTGTTAGTTAACTTTGTGATGTAGCGGCGTGGCGAGGGGGGACCACAGTGCAACGCCATTTGCCCTTTTGGTTAGTGTTTTTAAGCATGCTAGATACCAATTAGGTTGGTATGATCTAAGTTGTATGTTTAGCCAGGAGGCTGTCGATGCACGTGACCCGTATGCTCCTAAGTACCCGATTCACTAGTAGAGCCAGGAGTTAGGGCCTAGAGAGTGCTACCTCATATGAGTACCTTCCGATAGGTAATGATCCCGGACCAAATCTAGTTTCGCAGACCGCTTTTTCCATACTAGAGTCATTGGGGTTTTGTTCTTACTTGGTTTCCCCACTTAAAAATAAAATAAAAATAAAAGTAAGTGGCGACTCCAACTTGTCCTCCTCGAGACGGATTTTCAAACTTCTAATCAACCCATTTTCCTTCCATTTAAAAGCGAGTGCGCCGGCCCGTGGATCGGGTAAGTCCACAAATTAAGCGACTTCTTCTTTGGGATCGAACCAAAATCTAAAGTTTTCATAAGAATCGAGCTTGAACTTGAATGGGGTCTGTTGGAGCACATGGTTCTCTGATCGGTAAGCTCTTAGGCTACATAGATGATTGGTGATCGCACACTTGATTGGTATTTGGCCTACATTTGTGATTTGTTTATGCTTGTGTGTTCACCTTTTGGATTATAACCTGCTTTCTCATCATTGATCGGTATCTAGCTATGATATTTGGAATTAGGCTTAAGAGGATGAATTATTGTAAATATTGTGATAGGCTTTACGTTTGCGCATGACAAATTGTTCCATGACTACCTTTTCTCTTGCATGAGTGCGGTTGTTTGTGTTTGTGGGGCATGTGTGTATCCCCTTACTTCTGAATCACTAGTCTTGGTCGATTATTCCCCATTGATTGCTTGAGTTGCTTGGGAGTCATTCCCAACTGTTTGCCTTCGACCAAGCTAGGGGTTTGGAATAGGGTCTAGCATAAGGGCTATATCGATGTATGGGAGCACTATGGAGATGACGGATGTCCGAGCAATGAAGACCTGTATAGCCCTGAGCTAGATTTCATGGATACTTGCGTGGCCAGTGTGTCACTTTGATTGTTGATTAGGATCTCAGGTTGTGTATCCTTGTGGGTACGGTCATTTAGCCTTTTAAGACTTGCCTTTTCTCTTTGTTAGCTTCTGAGCCATCTTACCCCTAAGGTATTACCATGTCGAATGCGCTCACGCATGTGGAGCCATTTATCGGTCAGATGTTAACATCACATGTCGGCTCATTCCCTTAGAGGATTTCATTGTGGGATTTTATCTTGGATTGATTCCGGATTGATAGTCATGAGGCCCGACATGCCCCTCTTTACCTTCGAGGATTATTGATTAAAATGACTGGGTTCCCGAGCTTGGATTGGTCGGTAGACTTGTTGTTAGAGATTGAGATCCCACACGGTCGAGTTCGAGCGGACATCAAATCATAGAATATGGACTCTCGATGCGCTCTTGTCGACCCGGTAGCTAAGATTACGATACCATGGCATCTCTCAGGGATGCTATATTGGGGCCCCGGGACGGAGGATTGATGGGCATCGGGCTGACCATTGCCAATTACAGGGAGCACCCGCGCTGACTCTGCAGGCCTCCACCACCACCACCATCATACGGGCCAGCGGTCTGACGGGACTACAGTTCCACCTCCGCCCACCCCGCTGATGTCTGGACCCAGCATGCAGCGGACTACTCTGATTCCACCTCCACCACCACCCGCTGGTTCAATCAGCCCTTGAATTTGGAGCTTTGTTCTCATGGTCGGGCCCGGGACCATGCCACGCGTTCCTATTGTGACCCCCTTTTGATTATTGGTGACACGGTGTATCGATAGGATTGGCTTGAGGATCAAGTCTACGCATGTTTACGATGGAGTTATAGGTTGGGGCGGATATGATGACCTTCCGGTGAAAGCAGCCTTGCGGTCAGTTCCGCATCTGGGACATTGAGAGGCCTGCGGGATGGTGCCCCGTATTCACTTGCAGTTATCTGTTATGCGTAGGCATAGATTGGATGAGGCACAGATGATTATGCTTTTTCCTCTGTAGCTGAGTGGTGCCGCTCAGCGTTGGTTTGCATCATTGGACCCTTCGAGGCGTAGGACATGGGCTGATTTGAGACGAAGTTTATCGAACCATATTCTTTTAATCTTTGTAGTGGGCGTATCGGGAGAGAGTTGGAGGCCCTCGAGTGAGAGGCCGGATAGTCGGTTGCCATTTATCTCCCGATGGAGGAAGATAGCCTGAGATTATAGATAGACCCTCGGGCCTTGATCAGAATCCAGCATGATTATGCGCGGTCTTGACCTCTCTTTGCTAGGCACATCTCATGGGCTTCCACGGACCGGACTTTGGATCGTGGTTCGGGCCCTCTATGGCATTGAGGAGGGCATATCTAGAAGGGTTATGGGCGGACTCTTCTCGCCAGGACTCGAGGGGAAGAAGCCGAGTCGGACCGGACCATTGGATGTTGGTGCCATTGACTTGGCAGGTTTGGGTCCCACGTCACCCTCCATTTGAGTGGGGTTTTAGGGCCTCTTACCGGATGATAGGGCGGGTCGGTCACAGGACCGGCTACTCCTTTCAGGCCGGTTGGGCCTACTTTCCTACATCGGCCACCACGGCCCGGGTATATGCTACGAGGCACCTCGAGGCCCTTGTACGATTGTCAATGGCAATATAGAGCACAGCCTCCACTAAGGCCGGCTAGGCGGTTTACACAACTCGGGATGAGGCGGAGCATTTCAAGGTGGTTGAAGGGGGTTTGATTGTTCCACTACCCGGACCACCACTGCCTGACCTACCCAGCAGTTAGGCGGATCTTGTTTGTGCTTATCGTGAAAGGCTGGGTGTGATCCCCAGGACAATTGTGTTGCACTGAAGCACGCTATTCAGGACTTGATTGATCAAGGTTTGGTTGATTTAGGACGTCCTGTCGTGACTACAGACCCGCTACCCACTCATGACACTAGAGTTGTACCTCCACCCCTAGGTGGTATACATTCAATTGAGTTTTTGGGAGATGAGATATTCATGATGGGATGGGATGGAGAGGCTCCTCAGCCAATCTGTTTGTATGCAGACTCAGGCTTTATTGGATACACTGGTCCAAGAGTATGGTATTCAACATCATCAATCATCTGCATATAGGCCCCAGACTAATGGGGCAGTTGAAGCCGCAAATAAGAATATCAAGAGGATTTTGAGAAAGATGGTTGAGACCTGGGTTGGTCGGAAGAAGCTCCGCTGTGTTGTGGGCTTATCGTGCATCTTTTCGTACTTCTCTTTGAATTACCAAATAAAGAGCATCGGATATGAGACTTAGTGGAGTTTAGTCCACGTTATATTCATTTCGGCCCTTTTGGATGAGAGGAGATTAAGGGCAGCAAATCATGTTCGGGTGCCTATCAAAGGGAAAATGGCTTCGTGCATTTTGAAAAAGAATTCGAAACCTAGGAAGTTTCAAAAAGGCGACCTAGTCTTGAAGGTCCTCCGGGGATTGATCAATGACCCTAGAGGTAAGTTTAGACCGAATTGGAGCGAGCCTTATGTCATCCAAGATCTGACTCAAGAGGGAGCAGCCTGGTTGACAGACTTAGATGAAAATCAGTTCACAGAGCCAATCAATGTAGATCAGCTGAAGAGGTTTTACGCTTAAGATCATGGTTAGAGGATGTGTGGCCATCATTTTGAGTAGCCATATTCCTTTTTGCACACCTATACATTGATATATCCTATTGCTAGCCTTTTGAGCCTCACGCGGTTTATTATGGCCTATTCTTTCATTCAGCCTTGCATACTTTTCTTACACAGGTTGGGGCACATGCGTGCGCTTTACATATTAGTGGATCTGTGAGCATTATGAGCATGTGTCATTCTTCGTTTATTCTTTCTTGCATCATTGCTTGTTTCTTTTCTCCTCCATTTTGCAACTTCACACCGTTTGCCTTTAAGTCTAGTTTCTATCATATCTATTCATTTCACTTTTATCTCCTTTTGAGTGATGATGACGTGCTCTCATCCCAGAGCTACCATTCAGGTTTGTCATGCCCTTTATTCCGCCTATAGGTTTTGATCCAGGGATTCTTAGGTTGAGGGGACCATTTGGGGTTGGAGGTTTGAGGTTCTTTACATTTGGTGTGCTAGTGTGGCATTCGGCCTATTTGGTTGTTCTACGCAAAAAAAAAAAAAAAAAAAAAAAAAAAAAAAAAACTAAAACTAAAACTAAAACAAAAAAAAAAAAAACAAAACAAAAAACAAAAAAAAACAAACAAAAACAAAAAAAACAAAAAAATAGTGTGTTTGTTTTGATGATAGTTACTCATTTAGGTTTGAGATTTAGTATTCCTCGGGTTGAGTGAAAGCATTGTGCGATCTTTCTCCATGAATTTGGGCAACACATTGGGTATGAGGTTTGGTTTGCTTCGCACTAGGTCCCTGGATCATTACCTGCATCACCACTCCCATCTTATAGTGACTTGCTTTGACTTGACGTTCTTAGAGATGAGTTGTTGATCGTTGTCACACATTGCCCACATTTGTATCCCAACTTGTTTCTTCCTTTTGCTTTATCATTCATCATTTTCTTATCACTTTGGTCTTCTACTCTTATTGATCATGATCTCACTTCTTAAGCGACGTGTCCTTTGGTGCACTTCACTTGTCATTTCACATTGTTCATTCGGATGTTGGTTGAGTCACCTTGCTCACATGATCCTTTGATATTTGACATTGCGCGTATAAGGGTTTGGTAGTATTTATTGGGTATTTGGGCCTTTGTTTCCCATCATGTCATTCACCTTTCATCCCTGGCCTACATTACGGTCCGAGTCGTAAGACCACCCTGAGACCATGAGATCTCGTGTTTGCTTCGAAGCATTTTATATGGACAGGTTCTATCTACTGATTGAGTACGGGATGTCGACAAGTCTCTGTTCTTGAGAAGTATCGAGGGTCACATATTGCTTCTCCATTTAGTTTGCTTGCCTCAGGTCCATGATCAGATATAGATTATACAGAGAGTCGGGACCATGGATGGCAGGTGAAAGCTGATGCTGACATGTTCCTGCTTTGGGGGCATACCCTATCCTTTCATGTTGGCATTGGCACAAATGCGCATGCCTGCTTGGCGACCCATTTCTCTAGAGATGTTTTGGCATCAAGTTTGAGTATGCTCCGCATGCAATTTGGGTTTCTTCATGCGTGAGTGCTTCTAAGAGCTAGCCTGAGGTAGATCGCTCATGACAAATCAACTCAGTAGGGGTGCACAATGGCGCACACCCCATATGTTATCTTGTTCGCTTGTTCAGACGATTGGTTCTTCAGAAATTTATTTCAGAGTTTTTTTTATCGAGGCACTTGCATATCAGATGTGCACACTAGGGCATACCATATATCAGTTTTGTGGATATTGGATGTTGTGAAATAAAATAGATGATTTTTCACGAATGAATGATTGTGATGTTTTCAGCTCTCCGACTTTGACCGCAAGTGCAGTTATGAGATTTTGACATGGCGTTGATACCCTAGACTGAGGCATAAACTCTTTCTTTGTAGTCACATTTGTGAGATTGTCCTCTGGGGCATTCCATTTATTCCGTCTTGTTATTAAATTCTTGGTTTCTCGCTTGTGTTTGTTGCACTTTCGACGTCCTGGGGGCATACCTTTTGTCATCAAGGTCGATTATCTCGGTTCATATCCTAAGTTTCCCCATTATGCTCTAGGTTTCGTTTAGGTCATCCCGATTCGGTTGGTTAAATGCAGAGCCTTGGTTTTGGCATCACATATCCGCACGGATACGGTGGTTCTCTGGCTGCGGCACGGATTCTACCACTTTGGACCTTCTTTGGTACTCGCCAGTTTCTATTTTCGGCTTTCGCGGATTTCCACCTTCACGGAACTGTGATTTCTACCTTCGACGCTCGCCAGGATCATACATTCGGTGTCGCCGGATCCCCCATTCCGTGCACGCGGATCCTACCTTTTCCGATACTCACCCGGATTTTACCTTCTCCGATACTCGCTCAGATCCCATCGTACATTTTCGATACTCGCCCGGATCCTACCTTTTCCGGTACTCACCCGGATTTTACCTTCTCCGATACTCGCTCGGATCCCATCCTTCTCCGGTACTCGCTCGGATCATACATTTCCGGTACTCTTGGATCCCTATTTAGGTACTCGCGGATCTTACCTTTCCGGTACTCACCCGGATTTTACCTTCTCCGATACTCGCTCGGATCCCATTATACATTTCCGATACTCGCTCGGATCCCATCCTTCTCCGGTACTCGCCCGGATCCCACCTTTCCGGCACTCGCCGTGATTCTACCATTTCCCGGTACTCACCCGGACCCTTCTTCGGTACTCGCCCAGATTCCACCTTTTCGGCACTCATTGGGATTCTACCTTTTCCGGTACTCACCCGGATTCAACCTTTTTCGGTGCTTGCCCGGACCTTTCTCTATGGTTTGCCGGTTTCTATAACAAGGCATCGCCCCGGTTCATTATCTTTTCAGGGATTATGCACCGGATCCTCATCTTCCTAGACATCATGCTACAGTTTTCTTTAAGTCCTTCAATCGGAGTGACTCTGTTCCGTTAGCCTTCAGTACTAAGTAAGGGGACAAAATTGTTAGTCATCTTGGTTCTTCACTAGAGTTCATTTCATTCTTGCATCGCTTGCACTTCGCACCCACGATTCACTCGTTCATTCGCTCCGCGAAGAGGCGTATTTGTAGACCCTCGGTTTGTCGTCCTGCATTTATCTTTTGGGTGTCACAATCACCCATCGTTCTCATATAACACCATTAGGGCCCTTTTAGGCTTAGTCTGTCTCCGAGCCTCGGGTGAACTGTATGTGGTCCATTAGTGCGTGTAGTTCACTTTTAGAGTGTCATCATGGCTTATTTTTTAGTTATTGGCATCGGGGGGCCCTCGGGGTTTAGCTCAATCAAAAGTTTGATAGAGTGTGTCAAATTCGAACGCCAGACTTGTTTCGATCATTATCTCCTTAATCCAAACTCATAATCGTTCACTATTTGTTTGTTGGATTCCTTATTCTCTAAGGAGGTTTCTGTTAAAAATTCATATTTTTTCAATGTTTGACCTAATCGGTTGGCCCAGTTCATCGACCCGTCACGATATACAACTTACTTTTTTTGGGTGATTTGGTGAGCCTCCTCCTTGTTCGATCATATCTCCCTCATCCGGACTTGGAATGGTGCACCGTTTTTTGTTGGTCTCCTTATTCTTTAGAGACATTCTATCAAAATTTCATAATTTTCCTCAACCGGATGGCGGATTTGGCATCTGGTTTCAGTAGGTTAGTCGGGCCCGGCTTGTGTGGGCCATTTGTTTTTTTGTGATTTGGAGCCCAAATCACCTGGGTTCAAGGCCCATAAGCTCCGGCTTCGACCATAAGGCGATGTGTGGGTCCATTTGGGCATAGCTGAGATTCATCTGTTGTATGAATCCCTGGATACTTGTTTGGTGAAGCAAACTGAAAACTTAAGAAATTCAGCTTGCATGGAAAATGAGGAGAGCAGGTTAATGGGAAAATTTGTTTAAGGCCCGATTGGGCTCTTTTCAAAGGTTGAAGGTGGAAAACACCATGTAGGCTCAAGCTTAGGTGGGGGAATCAGTACAAAGAGAAAGATCAAAGTGGAAGGACCTTTGGCGGGACACTTTTAGGAGCTCAAAAGCATGTTTCTTGATTACCTTGGATGCTTTCGGTTTGTTTCTTTTAACGTTTTTGGAAGAGAGGTAAAGAAATATGCCACGGCTCCACTCTATTCTTTAGATACATTCTGGTCAAATTTGAGTTTCTCCTCGACCATTTGGCCAGGTTTTTCACGCTCGTAATGCGTGAAGAGTCGGTTCAACGATTTGGCCCAGGCGGTTGGGTAGTTTGGCTTATTTTGGTTCGTTCTCACTCATCCGAGATGAGAATGTCGATCACCGTTTGTTTTTAGATTCGACTCTCTTAGGAAGGTTCGGAGAAAATTTTGAATCCTCTCTCAACGGATGAGCCCGGTTGGGAAACCGGATCATTGAGTTCATTAGGTTAGGTTTGCAGGAAAGGCAGTTTGGGTAGCTTGGTTGGTTTTGGTTGGTTCTCACTCATCAGAGCTGAGAATCGATCACCGTTTGTTTTTAGATTCCTGACTCTCTTAGGAAGGTTCCAGAAAATTTTGAGATCCTCTCTCAACGATTTGGACTGGTTTGAAAACCAGATCAGTCGGTTCATTTAGGTTAGGTTTGCAGGAAAGGCAGTTTAAGGTAGCTTGGCTGGTTTGGTTGGTTCTCACTCATCGAGAGATGAGAATCGATCTGTTTGTTTTGTTAGATTCCTGACTCTCTTAGGAAGGTTCCAGAAAATTTTGAGATCCTCTCTCAATGAGATGGACTGGTTTGAAAACCAGATCAGTCGGTTCATTTAGGTTAGGTTTGCAGGAAAGGCAGTTTGCGTAGTTTGGTTGGTTTTGGTTGGTTCTCACTCATCCGGCGAGAATGTCGATCACATTTGTTTAATTAGATTTCTGACTCTTTTATAAAGTTCTTAAATTTTGAGAGCCTCTCTCAACGATATGGACTAGTTTGGAAAACCAGATCGGTCGGTTCATTTAGGTTAGGTTTGCAGAAGGCGGTTTGGGTAATTTGGTTTATTTTGGTTGGTTCTCACTCATCCGAGCTGAGAATCGATCACCGTTTGTTTTTTTAGATTTCTGACTCTTTTATAAAAGTTCTGGAAAATTTTGAGAGCCTCTCTCACCGATATGGACTGGTTGGGAAACCGAACCATTCGGTTCATTTAGGTTAGGTTTACAGGAACGGCAGTTTAGGTAGTTTGCTTTGTTTGTGTTGGTTCTTGGTCATTCGGTCGAATTTCACTCCGTTTCTCTTTAATTCCTGACTTTGTAAGGAAAGGTTTTGAGGCCACGAAATCTTTTCTCAACCATCTGGGTAGTTTGGAAGCCCAGAACCCTTGGTTCATTGGGTTCAGTTTTTCGGGCGGCGTTTAGTACTAGCTTTGCTTTTGATATTTAATTTTGAGAATAGTATGCTCCAAATGTGCGGTAACCTCTGTCGACGCTTGGCTAGGACCACGGTATGTGCTTTAATGTTGGGTAATGAATTTTACATAGATGCTTTATTGTTTGGTGTCATGCATCTTCTTTATGTTTGTTGGTTAACACAGTGATGTGCGCGTGGCGGGGGACCTGATGCAACGCCATTTGCCCTTTTGGTTGAGTGTTTTTAAGAATGCTAGATACCAATTAGGTTGGTATGATATAAGTTGTATGTTTAGCCAGGCGTCGTCTGTGACCCATATGCTCCATACCCAGTCGCTAGTAGAGACCGAGTTAGGGCCTAGAGGGTCTTTACCTCGTATGAGGTACCTTCCAATGGTGTCGATCCCCGGCCAATCTAGTTTTTCGCGAGACCGCTTTTCCCATCTTGCTTGAGTCATTGGGGTTTTTGTTCTTGGTTTCCCATAAAAATAAAAATAAAAAATAAAATGAGTGGCGACTCGAAAAGCGTCCTTCTCGAATGGATTTTCCAAAACTTCGAAAATCAACCCACATTTCCTTCCATTTCGCCCGAGTCGCGCCGGCCCGTAGATCGGGTAGGGTCCACAGCATGAACTTTCCATACTTACCTATTAAGATCAACAAGATCCGCATCAGAGTCACGTCATCCTTTATATGCAAATGCAATGCATGTCATAAACAATTTCAAAATCATTTACAAAAATTTCAAAAATCATTTTGTAGAAATTCAACTGACTTTGATACCACTAAAAATGTAGCGTCCTTCTAACAATTTAACTGTAGCTCTTATACCAAAATAATTGTAGCGTCCATTGCACTAACGATACGAATACAAATACGTTTTTTTGTATACTGTAGAATATATAATAATATGCATCAAAACATTTGCGATAGGCCCATCATTTTGGGATAAATCCCACATTTGTATAATATGACATTATATGCCCTTTTCAATCAGTCATGCTTCAAATATATTAGAGTTTTCAATATCAAAACATTTACAAAATAAAATCCAAAGTTTATACAAAATGGTCAAATTCATTTCATGAATGCACAGTGTCAGTCTTTGCCGACACCGCGAAGCTTTGACGTTGACTCTAAATCTGCGGTCTTTGTCCTCATACTTGTTCACTTGATACCTACGTGATGACAAAAACAACGCGCTAAGCATTGTCATGCTTAGTGATTCTATACAATTCTCTTTTCATTTCAGTTTAAATCAATTCATGCAATGTTTATAAAACAATGCTTTTGTACATTTTCAATGGCAAATACGATCTGATATATATATATATATATATATATATATATATATATATATATATATATATATATATATATATATATATATATATATATATATTCATTTTCATTACATTAATTTAATTCATTGGTCATTTCAATTTATGCAATTTCATATGCACTAAATCATTCAAATCACAAATCGTGCACTTTTCAATCTTATTATCATTTTGCCCTTATCGAATTTAACCTATAAAAACGGTTTTATAGCACAATACGGTCCCGCTGAGCTGCTGACTGGTTATTAAAAATCAATTTCATAAACACTATCGATACTATCCCGCTAGGCTACGGATCGGAGTGACACTTCATTACATTCAGTGTAGTACCGCTATTTTGACCCTTATTGGTATACCAATCTATCCTTAACTTGAATTTTAACGGTTAACATTCTTTTAAAGGCCTTCAAATCATTCAATAATTCTGATAGTGTATACATTTGGATACAATAATTTATTTTTTGAACACTCATACAAATTTTCATATACGTAATTTATTTACTTGTCCCGGTTGTCAAATCATTTAAAATAAATCGATATGCAATTTATCATAAATCATTTCAATATTTCATAATATTTCAAATCAATTTTGAAACAATGAAATAAAGTGTAAAATCAAACTTTCACAAATTTGAAACAAAGAGATTGAAGGCACACTCAAAAAGGTTGTGTGCGTTCTTTTCAGTTCCTATCCTTGAGATCTCATTCTTGAGCCCGATCTTTGCATCGTCACCAACCCACTAATCCATCACAGTAATATTTTAATTAAGAATAACCCAGAAGAAGAAACATGATTATTGCATTCTAGGATTTTTGGTTAGGCTTGATGTCTAGCCAATACTCCTTCACTTACAAAATTTTCTAGGGACACATGTTAAATGTTATATGATCGAAAATGAGTATATGATTGATGATCATATGCTGGGCGTGATTTAAGGTATGGGGCAAGAGTGGCAGTGAAAGAAAGACAGAGTTTGGGTGCAGTGAAATGGGACTAAAGGATTACAATGAGAAGAATGAACTATGATGCAAAAAAGAGGATTAAATGAAAAGGAAAGCAAATTAGTCTTCAAAATGAGCGAGACTAAGTGTGGAAGACTGAGCATGGCCTTGCAAATAAGGTTTAAGACCAAAGTGGTCACAAGGGAGCTCATTCTTGAGCAAATCCCGTTTTTGGAGAAGGAGATAGGAGAAAAGGGAAAAGAGAGCTAGGGTAAGAGAAGGATCAAGTTTTGGTTGGGTTTCTTCTCATTTTCTTGCTCCTTTGTGATCAAGAAACTTAGAAGTGGAGATTTGAAGAGGCTAAGGTAAGAAAACAAAACTCTAACTTCATCTTTTATGATTTTGATTTTGAGGAAAAGCCCTAACCTAAGAAAAAGGGGTTTTTATTGGTGCTAAACCACTTTTGGAGTTGTTTTTGGTGGATTCCATGGTGGGTTTTGATGTTGGATGGATTTGAGGAGGCTTATTGAAGAAAAATGGTGGCAAATCGCCATTTACGGTAGCATTCAGCACATTGGTACCCGATCACCGAAAGTGGTGTCGGTACCCATGACCTGAGAGAATTGGTACTGTACCAAAGTTAGATACCGATGCCATTCACGTTGAAAGACTAGTTACCGATCAAAGTAGTCACGGTCTGATACTCCAGTAACCTATTTTTGCATACTTTGCATTATTAGAATCCGTGTTCATACACGATTGTTAAAGAACCCTAATAAAGAATTCATGGGGGTGCAAATAAGAATGAAACTAAGTGAAAAACGCACCGTACCTAGCCATCGAGGCGAAGCGAATCGTCTTTAGGCAAACTTAGTGTCTTAACCCAAAACCGTTAACGAAGATTAATTGTCATTCACTAAAAATGTATAATAATTGTTTATCCACTAAGAGTGGCGTAATTGTTATTGACTAGGGACGGGTGAGGATCACCTAACCTAGGATCAAGATCGAAGGGAAGGAAATGAGAGCCAATAGCTTCGGTTAGTTTTTCGGACCACTATTCCGATTCAAGTATTATTTAGTTCTTTGTTCACCGTAATCATATTCGGACTTCAAGTGTTTTGGTAGTTTACCAAATAAATATGAAATGATTGTATGGAATATGCATACGTCAATTGAAAGGTAATCTGAAATTGCATAATGTTTTGAAATAGAGAAATTGGGATGAATTGTCAAATATTTGCTTGTGTGCATTTATTTGAATTGCAAATGATATTGTCATATTGTGACATAACGAATCGAAGTGAATTTGGAAATGTGATATTTGAAATGTTTGATAATTAATTGCATGTGAGTGATTAATTGAATTGTAAATGAATTGGTCAATTCTTGACATCTTGAATTGAATCGATATACCGAATGACCAACATGGAGGGATGCACCAATTGGCATCTGTCATGAAGGCAAACGAAATTGTTCAGTGTCCCACATGGGGGGATGCACCAATCGGCATCGTCATGATGGTGTATGGAATTGTTAAAATGTCCCACTTTGCGGGATGCACCAATCGACATCCGTCATGATGGCGTATGGCATTTTTAAATGACCACATGGTGGGGTGCACCAATCGACATCCATCATGATGGGAGACCGAAATTGTTAAATGTGTAAACACATTACCCGAGGGTGACAAAAGGGTGAGATTCACCGAATGGAATCCGTCATGAATGTAATTCGCGTAGACAAAGTGAAATAACAAAATTTGACGAGTGTAAATGGGATTTGTAAACTGGCCATCATTGGGAGTATATGTTTGAATCTCGTGGTTACGGTTAAAGTAAATTGAAAGCATGTGAAAATGCATATTTTGATATGATCAATGATTTGTAAAGTGAGAAGCATGTGAAAATGAATAAGTATGGTATAGTTTGATATAAAGGCATGGTTTATGATAAATGCATGTCGTGTTAAACTAAAAATTTGAATAGAGCGCCTTAGAACCACTAAGCATGAAAATGCTTAGTGTGTAGTGTTTATCTATGCGCAGGTTTCGAGTAAACAGGAAAGAAGGCAAGATCAAGAAGCGTAGAGTCATAGAGAAAGTTGCGGCGTATAAGTATATACCCCGTCATATGCATATCATTTCTTTTGAACATGTGATATTTTGTGAACAAAAGAGTTAATCTCTGAAATAATGTTTTGTATATCATTTTGTAAAGGCATGATACGCCATTTTGTAAACGTATTGTATAAAAGTAAATGTTTATAGACCTACCTTTTGAAATAACTTACGCGTAATTGAAAACTCTAAAATGAAATGACATAAATAAATGTTTTGATAAGATAAATGAAAACGGTCGGAGTAAACCGGGCTCTAATTCGGATCCTCCAATCGGGTCGAGACGGGTTGGTCACGATTGCACAAAAAAAACAAATAAATAAAAATGAAGTAAAAAGAATTAAACGGAGCATCACGGAAAGAGTGTTACAGAACGCAACCATATTTTCTCATGCTTCCTTGATAAAATAGTAATACATAAGTCTATTTTCGGTAGGAATTGGAATCATCTCCATTTGGATCACCAAACTCAAGTTACGGCATTTAATGCCAAACTGAATCCAATATGCCCAGCTCCTTTGGATCACTTACTATTTTCGATTTATGGGGTCTTAAATCCATAAATTTCTAATGGTTTCTTCACTAATTTGAAGCTATGGTTCTAATCTTTCTTCTCCAATTGGAATCATCCAATTTGGATCACCAAAACTCAAGTTATTGCATTTTACATCTAGACTACTCTAATTTGCAAAACGAGAATGCGCACATGGTTTCTACTTTGTGATTTAAGGCACTTTGGGTTTACAATTTACATACACTTCCTTCAAGTAAATTATTCCCCTAGAAGTTTAGTTTACCCAGAATTATGAATCACTCATTTTGGATGAGTGAAACTCAACTTATGGTCAAAACACCACAACTACACCCAAAACAGAACATCACGAGTGACTGCAGGGAATTGGCCTTTAGTACTGTTCGGGAGCCTTAGAGCTACAATTTGCTCCTTGTCTCTTCTATACATTTGTAGTTCTAGCTCGTATGGTTCTTTACCCATTAGAATCACTCCATTTGGATGATTATAGCAACCTATAGCCAAAACAAACGAGGGTTTGGCAGTACGACAACAACTCCTTTGAAAACACAACATTTTCCTTTTTACAAATATTCCTCAAAACCAATCCAAACCAATACCAACCAATAATACACTTCAAAACTCAACCCAACAAAACCCCAAAATTGATCTACAACCAACCAAAATCACCTATACATAAGGTTAGGTTTTCCCTAAATCAGGCTCTTGAAAAGTTACAGGGTTTGTGTTCTTACTTTAAATCTCTTGAAACTTCTTGTCCTAACTCCCTCCTTGAACTTTCTTGTAAGATCTTGCACCAAAGAGCAAGTTCCACACCAATCTCTTGATCTTCACTCAAAACCCTAGCTTTTCTCTCTGATCTCAAATACGTTTTTACAAATGACATTCAATAAACCAAATGTGGTCTTAAGTCACTAACATGCAGTATGCTTTGGCTTCAAAACCCATTTTGAGTTAAGTTCTCCCAATTTGCCATATAATAACCCATACTTTCTCTGTTGCATTTCAATTCTCACTATTCACACTTAGACATATTTTCTTTATAATAAATGACCCTTAGGTCCTCATTTGATAATTTTCCCAGCTTGTCCTTAACACTTGGGTAAATTTAGGTTCATTCATTGAATGATAATCAAATCATTATCATTTAACATTTAACATATGATCATTGTATCCCAAAAAAACCCCGGTTGCTCAATTTATACCCTAAACACATAATAAAAAGATTATAAAAATATTAGGGTATTTTGACGTTGACAAGCGTTAGCAAATTTTTACAATTTAATAAGGAGGTTGAAGTAGAATTTGTTTTAAAATTATCCCTATTGTGGTCTTTGGTGGATCTCATGGATTAAGTAAGATAAGGAACCGCACTCATATTCTTTTTCATGGGTCTTATGTTTGTAAATAGAATCCGATATTTTCGTTCAGTAAATGGAGCTTTATCCTTCTTGATACATTGATATCAGAAATGATTGTGTTTATAGAATAATATTAATGTCTCATTTATGTAATTTATAGCAAACATACATGGATGGCGGTAGAAGATAGTGGTGGGGATGTGGAGAAGCAAATACAATGAACAATGTGGCCTTGGATTAAAGAAGTCAAGATTAAGCTACTATTTTGCGTATCAAAGTGATGTTATCACATACCTAATATGGGGAACTAGAGTGGGTCTCCAAGCAACCACCACCACTTCCATTTTTTCTCCTTTTATAGTTCTCAATTAGTGTTATTACATGGCAGAGCTATCTATTTGATCAGCATTTCTTCCAACTTCCCAAGGGCTTGAATTCAAGATCTTTTGGTTTCATGAGAGTATTGATAAGATTGTTTGGTTTACAAGACATTACAATTTATAAGAAAAATTCCCCAAAAATAAATTAGTAACACAAAATATGATAAATTTGGATGACAAATTGGAGGCTAAGCCTTACTGAATACTTACTTGTGTTGCTTGAGCAACAATTCTTCACCAACTGAGATTGTGGTTTTGGTTTGGTCTTTAAGCATTTTTTTTTTTGTTCATGAGCTTTGAGGAGCTCTTAAAGTTGTAGTTGCTCCTTCCCAATTTGGCTTTTACATACTAATTTATAGATTTTGTCCAATATAATACAATAAATACTCCAACATGTTTGTTTTGTGTTAATATGGATAACATTTATCCTTTATTTCTCAAACTCTGTTATGGAAAGTTTCACATGTTCGATGAAAAGAATTGGGATATAGAAGGAAACCCTTTAGGTAGAGGTAAAATTTATCTTACTGTTGCTCCGATAATGTTATACCTATGTTTCTATATAGTTAGGTATCCTACATCAAAGTACAACCATTTTGATCTAAACCACTTACTTCATGTTTAAAAATTTCTCTCTTTAAGAATGTTAAGCCCTTTGTGCGATTGTATGATATTTTATTTCAGTAGTTTCACCACTCAACACATTGGTGCTTAAGGTTTTCTATTGAATTAGAGCTTGTAAATGATTTCCGTTTATGATGTTATCTAGTTGGTTTTATTAGGTAGAGCACATTCTAGTTGATAAGTTGCTACACTTTGTTGATATTAATCTGCATGCTGTAAAGGTAATATGTATAGGCAACAATTAAAAAGAAAGAAAAACATGTATTATAGTTTTGGTGCCAACAAACTTTGTTTAGTTGTCTTGCTAGTATTGCCGGGCATGAAGCGTTTTTAGTATATGAAATTGGAACTTTTGCTTCTAGTTTTTAATTTGAAACCAAAATACACATCATTTAATTTGTTTCCATTTTTTATTTTTATTTTTTTTCAATTTCCACCATTTCTTGATTTTGAAAATTGATATCAAATGGTGAATGTTACTTACATGTTTACTCCTCCACCTGGTTATCTATTTATATTTTGGTTTATTTTGCATATCTGAGCAACTTCCATTGTTCTATTGAGAAGAATGTTCCAATGGTGTAGGAAGCTCGAAAACTTTTCGACAAGGCTACCCCATATATGACCAGGTGATAATCAAAATTTAACTTTTAAGATTGCACCATCTTATAGTGTTTCATTCTTCTATATAGAGAACAATTTCATCCAATAACTTTTCTATGATTGTCGTCATCAGAACTTAATAGGTTTTTATGTAGTTTGGATATTTTTTACTGAAAAATAATTTATAATGGGCTCCTTATTCTTAATTTTTATGATATTTTCCTTCATGTTGCATATTTTCATGCAAAGTGGCATCATTAGTCATGATTTATAAATAAATAAATAAATATATATATATATATATATATATATATATATATATATATATATATATATATATATATATATATATATATATATATATATATATATTCCACAACATTCAAATGATAGGATGATTTCCATTTTTAAAAAAACAAGCAACCCCTTACATAATTTTATTATAACTAATATTAATATTATTTTTAGTTTTTTATTTCTCTCATCATAGTTGACCAATTTAGATATGGGGAGATTTTTGTTTCGATGTAGAATTTAGGGCTTTGAATGTCTTAGCATTCTGTTTGAGTTTAATGTTTGTCGGGAAGTTGGCATATTTTGCTTTATTCAAATTTCAAAAAATGATTTTGAGTGACCCATGCAAGGCTTCGGAGACTTTGAGTGTGGTGCTGATAAGAAAGTGGTAGAAGTTGTTTTGCATTTCAAAACTTGTATTGCATGTTGAAGCCCAGGCAACACAGTACCGACAATAGGTATAGAATCATGAATGTTGGATGGGTCTACATTGTTATTGTATCAATTTGATTATGCGTTGTTAGACTATTTCACTGCTTTCTTTAGAATAAATTTTAGATTTCTTTAGAATAAATTTTAGATGTTTTTTGTATAGTGATGTGATTGAGGATTGAAAATATGAGGCATACTTTAAAATTTTTACATAGGATCTCACCATGCCACCCTTCTTGTGATTGTGTTAATCTACGGTAGTTTCTTAATAACCATGAATGATATATTTGAAATGTTTTCTTCAATCTCTTTCTTTTTTCAAATTCTTTTTAGAAACTTAAAGGGAAAACTAAATTTGAACTTAGAATTGATTCTTAGAAATGTTTAATTTTAGTTAAATATCTAATTTTTGTATTTGATTTTCTTACTGTTAACATGGTTGTTTTTTCTAACATATGTTTAATATATACACTATGAGTTACATGATGATGAAACTCAATTGTCAATACAAAGTATCAAGTTGTTTGATAATTGATCTAGTGTTACCTTAATGACTAATTATTTACCTAGAATAATGTTAGTCAATCTTCTTTTACTTACATGGGTAAGCTTCTTGCTTCCATGTGTCCTACTTTAGACTCAATTGTCAATGCAAAGTTCTGAGTTTTATACCTCAATGATTAATTTGACCTAGAATAATATCATTAACTCTTTATTCTTTTGTTTAAATAGGTTGAGTTTCTTGTTAATTTTATATTAGGAACAAATTTTCGCAAATATTATCAATGTCCCTTATCAAATTTTAGTTTATTTATTTACTTTTATTTCTTTACCATGCTAAATCTATTAACTTTCTTGATTACCATAACAAATATTTATGATAGAATAACCATGAACTCTGGAAATTATAGAAAGGGATCTTACCTGCTCACTAACTGAAAGAAAACTTAGAGCATCTCCAAATCCTTTCGTGGTAAGCATTGAGTATCTCTAAATCCTTCTATAGTTTTTTTTATTGTTTTGTTTTCTTGTATTAATCGTCTTTTTCTTCATATTTTTTCATTTTAATCGGTTAATTATCCATTGAAGACTAGATTTCGCCTTGATTATTCTTATCTCATTCTCATGTAGCTAAACTTTATTGACATGTGATCTTAGATATTTATTTTTATGATATTGAAGTTCAATAGTGTATTCTCTTTTGAAAATATTTTTTGCTTTCTTTTCTTTGTTAATGTTGCATTTATCTTACTAAGTATCCAAGAAACTCAACAAGAGGAAGACAATGATGAAGGAAGAAAGATCACCTCTTATAAAGATAGATCATTGATCATTGAGTTTAAGTTTTTATATTATCTTAATTGAATGTTTTTAGTGGAATTTTGTTTATATGTGAAAATAGGAGTAACTTAGCAAAGATATGGAATTGTGTGTCTATATATACATTTGTTGTCATTATTCTAAGACTTGATTTTACTATTAAACTTAAATAATTATCAAATTTAATGTAAAGCAAGTTTCATATAGTAACAAATTCATTTCCATTCAAAAAAATTATGATAAAATAATATCAAATGTTTCATTGATCAACCATAACATATGACTCATGACCAACATTGACATTTATAATAGTAACTATAACATATGTGATACCAAACATTAACAAATGTGAGGCAATCTTAACATATATTGGATCTAACCTTGACAAAAAATCAAGTAACCTTATATGTGTATATGTCAAGGTAGTTTAAAACTTTTATGGATACTGAAATAAACAACATATATGAACATTGACTTATCTTAACATATATTCATTTCCTTGACAGTGAAAAATTGTTAGTAAAGGCCTTTTTTCTTGTAGTGTATTAGAATAAGCACCGGGTTCAAATAATTGAATAGAATACCAATGATTTCTTTCCTTATATATATATATATATATATATATATATATATATATATATATATATATATATATATTTTTTTTGAAACAAATAAATAATTTTATATGTCATTTAAGTAGTTTATTATGATTGATTTTTCACATAGTGCACCTTGATAAAATGATTATGTTTTTAATGATTTGTTATAATTGTTGTTACCTTGATCGTTTGAACCCCTAGGCATCAGTGGAGCAATGTAAACCTGCAAAAAGGGTGATCCGACAACGGTGGGCCGACTGTTTTTCCAATGATTAAGTCAGCAAAAAAATGGAGAGAAAGAAGAGGAAGAAGAAAGTATGCACAATTGGAATTGCTTACCATCCCCTCGTGGGGGGTCTTCCTAATTTATACCCGAACCTCTCTTTGCTTTCAGGAAAGAAATCTCGCAATTTTAGTGATAAAATCTCTCATTCCTTATCAAGGATTAATCCTTTCGGGAAAATAATGGATTTGGACACTGGGAAAACCGCTGATAAATATCCTTTACGTATTTTCCGTCTTCATATCCTTTTCCATAATGAACTTCCGATACGCGGAAGGATGGTCGACTGGGAGACTTAAAACTCTAAACGGGTTGCCCTAAAACTGGCCTCTAGGAAGGTAACTTGGCTCTCTCGAGGCAGGCTTTGGTCCCTACGTCTAGTGGTATCCTCTAGTTCTAATATGGTAAGTGAACTTGGGCTGCTTCGTATCACGGGCTAGGCAGGCCTTGGGCTAAATGGGCCCTGGGCCCTTCAAGTAGTGGGAAGACCATGGTACTCACAATCAAGGTTGGAAATATCGGTTTCGACGGATATATCGGTACTTGGATTTTACGGATATATCAGAGATATATCGGTGGATATTTTTACATGAATATCGATATATCAAAAATTGACAAAAATATTTTGAAATTCATGGAAATACTTTCTAAAAGTGTAAAAATGACATTAATAATCAAATATATATATTGAAATTACATTGCAATGAGCTTTTAACATCAAAATGAAGATCAATGTGGTTCTATTGCAACATTTGATGGAGGGATCCCATCTTGATAAAGACAATACTCATACCAAGACATGGTGTTCCGATAATATTGATTATAGGATCGAACATAGCATGCATAAATGTCTTGACTTGTATCCACAACTTCTCCATGGATAGGAAATTCGGGGTTCATCCGCTATCACCGTTTCAAATATTAGTAACATAAAAATTAATTTATTAATATATTATTACTAAATTAAACTAATTTAAAATATGAAAACTTCATATAATACTATAAATTTATAATATGCATACACAATATTAACTAATATATAACTTGATTTCAAATATTAACTAACATGATATTACTACTAAATTAACTAATTTAAAATATGAAAGTATCATATAAACTATCACAAAGAAAAAAAAAATTAGGGTGAAATGAAGGTGGATATGGTAGAGAGAATACGTGATCAAATAGAATAATTTTAGAGGTATTTATATATTATTTTTTTTGAGGCAAAATAGTCCTTGGATAGTCAAAAAAATGCTGTAATTTAATTGTAATTCCGTTGGATTTAATTTTTGGTGTAAATTTGACAAGTAGATTTTCTTTAAACCGTCGAGATCAATCCATAACCATTGGATCAAATCGAGTTTCAAATATGGCTAGTTTATATCCCTATATATCTCTGATATATCCCAATATATCTCCGATATTTTACCGAAAATTTAACTAACGCGCACGTGTGCCACAAACCCGATTTTTCCACAATATATCGGTCTGATACAGATATATCGGCGATATATCGGCTGATATATCGGATATTTTAAACCTTGCTCACAATGCCCCCATTTTCCCTGGCTAGAATTTTTGTGCTTTTGCAGTTGGGGAAAACATTGTGTTTTAAATCTTAAGTGTGGAAGGCTTAAAGGAATGGAAAATTAATCTGCGATTACATCAAAGCGCGGCCCCAGAAGATGAAAGCGTGTTTGATTCACAAGCGTGTTGGTAAGCGCACATTTCGATATGTATGCGTATGATGTTACGGCGGCACATTTAATGCGCATGTCGATGTTTCACCCCTATATATAGCGGTTAGGCTCTGAATGCCGCTCCTTTTACTATTTCACAAAGTCTTTTACCTGTTAAAATTTCTTTTCTCCCGTGCTTTTGCGAATCGTTGCTTCAAAACGATCATCGGAGTCCCCTCGACGTCTTTCAATTTTTTGGTGAGTTTTTACAAACCTCGTTTGCATGGCCTTTGTTGTGTTCTTCGTGCCCCCGTTTCAGGAGTATTTTTGTGTTTAGAACGTTTTTGCCTCTTTTAAGGGTGTGTCCATCGTTCATTGTTGGGGTTCTTAGGTTTGGTTATTAGTGGGGTGTCAAACATCCAAAGGGGGATTTCTATCATCTCTCCAGGGTTTTGGCACCTCCCTTCCTTTGGGTCCCATAAGTTGATCTTTTTTTTTTTTTTATACGTAGTGGCGAGAGGTCGAAGGATTTCTGATCGGGCCGGCGTAAGAGGACCCTTTGGCAGTCTAGTTATTGATATGTTTATAGAGTTGAGATCCTTTTTGTCGATCCCTGCGACATTAGTCTAGAGTTATCGAACCCAGCTTGATTGTCTCAAGCGGACAGGGTGGGATGATAATGCCATCTACTTCACTCGAGAGTAGTTTGCTGTCGGACTTCACTTCCTCATCTCGTAGATTGGTAGAAATGATTCTGCACTTCGCCGAGCACCCTTTACACTCATACGCCATCTTTCGGATCTTGATGGGTTATAGTGGGCTAAACTTCCTTTACCAATTGAATATTTCACTGGTAGAGGTTTGTTTCTCGACCCCACACTTTGAAGCAGGATTAGGGGTTACGGCCTGTGTCGGCCCATAGCCCTAGGCTGCAATTTGTAACCAGGCTCCCCGACTCCCCTAAGACTGAGACGAAAGGGGTTGCTTTAGTGAAAGGGTCATGGTATGAGACGCCAGGCTCTCTTAGGCTCCCATTTGACCTGAACTAGTCCCTCATGCTTCTAGGTTTGTCTCAACTTGATGGGGCTCGTTCTTTTCTAGATCGCTCACACTCTGATATGCCCATTTTCTTTGGACTATGTAGGTAAGTGTAGGCATGGCCGGCTAGTTAGCTGGATAGAGAAGGCCAGTCTGGAGCGTATCAGACGACTGCTTTATATTATAGAGGTAGAGCACAATCACAAGTTCCTCTTGTCGGTGAAGAACTGCGGGAGTTAGGCTGGCTAGCCCACAGTAAATCATCCCACGTCATTCCCAGCTCGTTGCTAGAGAGCTTGTCGAGGGAACATTTCATCATACCGACCTTAAAGTGTATCTCGGCGACTCCTCTGGCGAGTCCGCTAAAGAGCCTCGAGCTGAGACTACTCAAGAAACTTCGGCTACCTTTGCCAGCCCGGCCAGGCTAATCGCCTTTGGACGAACAAGATTCTCAGCCTGGCCCCCAAGCGGCGAAGAAGAAGAAGAAGAAGAAGAGAAAGATCATAGTTGTCGATGCAGGGTTATAGGGCTTTATGGATTGGGTGGATCCAAATGCTAGTGACTCGGCTAAGGAAAGGGAGAACAACATGTCTAGCAGCACAATTTCTTTGGGTTTACAGTGCGGTGTGTGCTCGAGGAGTAAACTATCCACTAACTCCCCAAGAAGTATCGCGGAAGCACAAAGCAATTCTACCCAATGAGGCTTAGAAAAGCTTGGCGGTAATTACAATGGACTCACAAAAATGAGCTAGATGCTCTGCCGGGTGGAGGGGTGTCTCGGGATGCTTCCAAAGAGTCTTATGCATCTCTAAAGGATGGGGTCCCAGCCCAGGAAAAGTCTCAGTATTTGCTAGAGTTAAGAAGGAGGCTCATCAAAACCTATAGCGATAGAATTCGTCGTTCTCGGCCAAGCTTGCAAACATCGACCCTCGCATGCCAAGGCTACATGACCGGCTAATTTTAGGCTCGTATGTTCCACCAGAAGAGTGGGACAATCCTTCGACGGACAAGGTGGCTCTTAGCCAGTACGCGGGAAATCATTGACCGCGAAGCCCTTCCAACGAAGAGTCTTAGATGCTTTATGTGTGACCTCTACCCCACCATTCTTAGAGTATGGGTGGCGGCTCATGCTAAGGAGTACTCCATCCCCTTCCCCGGCTATTTGGATAGGTAGTCCTTCCAGCATGTGGCTAAAGACAGGATGCTCATTCTCAACCATGACTTTAACGAGTCGGCTGAGCTGGTATGTTTTGACTTTTAATACCTGAACACGAGTTTAATGTTGTTACTATCTTCTAACATCTCACCTTTTACAGGTTATCACCGCTATTCGGAACATGGCTCGGCAACATAGGGAATTCCATGCCCAGTTAGAGGATGAAAATTTGTGACTTTATGCCAGTCGGTAGTTACGAGCATAGGGCCTTGGACGCCTCCTTAGGTAAGGCGAATCTAGGTCCCCAGCAGGAGTTTGAGGCTAAGGCTAGTCTGAGAAAGACAGGGCGGAGAAGGAGGAGGGACGAGGCTAAAGGAAGCCAGGGTTGCCCGACTAGCAACATTGCGACCCATGATGCGAGCGAGGGGCGGAGGATGACTGGCTAGGTCGAGCTGCGGTGGTTGCGGAGGAGGCGTGCACTAGGTAGAGGCTGAGACTTCCCTCTTTGAGGTTGAGCAGACGTCGCTCCCTTGACTCCCAGGTGGGCAAGGATAAGGAAGCCATGGAGGAAGATTACTAGAAGACCCTAGAGCTGATTTTTGGTTATGGCTACGGATGTTGTGTGTTCAAACACAACATTTGTGGGGAACCCGACCGGAGGTTCGGATGGTATGCGGAGCTCCTCAGACACTGCTTCCTCAGAAGTTCTTTGCGACCAAGGAGTGCCCCCAACCCGGCAGCCACTAAGGTTATGGCAACAAAGGTAAATCGGAGCGAAGCGACAAAGGAGCTTGAGAATAGTGCTTTCATTGGGGACCATAGCTGATTTTTTCCTTTCCTTCCCACCCTCCTTTGTAATCGACCAGTTTGGCCACAGGAACATTTATGTAACTATTAGCATTATTAGGCGTATTCATGATACTATTTTTATTTTACTTAATTGATTCATTTGTTTCTTCCACTCTCTTGCAGATCGACTAGGATAGTTGCTAGGATATCGATGTTAAGTCTTTTAGGAATTTAGAAAAGTTGGTAGGAGATGCGCTTTTTGTGGGCCTTGGTGATCACTATCCACGGGTTTCGGCTCTAGCAAAGTGGTCTTTTGAAAGTGCGGCCAAGCTAGAACCTGAAGTCTAATCTTTTGAAAGTGTCGTGGGAGGCTTAGAGCCGTAAGTGATCTTTTGAAAGTGATGACTTACCGGCCGCCCAAGAGTGAGTATTTTGAAAGTGTCAGCAAGCTTAGAGCCATAAGTCTGATCTTTTGAAAGTGTCAACAGGCTTAGAGCCTTGTGCGCAACTGCCGGGATTTATCGAGTACCTGATGCCCGGAGGTGGAATGCAGGTGCATCATAGTGGGGCCTGATAACCGTTCGACGGCGGGGGAAAGGATGAGGTCGTCTATCGGCTTGGTTTCTTCGTATACGCCCTCACGTGGATGCTTGTTATCGAGGGTTAACAATGGCGGCTCTCAAGAGCCTCTTACGTGGAGCTTCAGCCGTCTTGGTCATCGGGCGGTCGCCCGATACTATGATTAATGGGTGGTCTAGATTAACTTGGTACTTGGTACGTAACTACATCCGTAGCTGCCTGATTCCACCAGTGGTCCAGTTCTAAATACCTCCTGAGGTGTCCTGCTTTGATCAGCTTTTCCACCATAAACTTCAGGCTCTGGCACTTATCGGTTTCATGTCCATGATCTCTATGATAATCGCACCGCAAGGATTTGTTTCTTTATGAGGGATCTGTTTGGATCGATGCAGGCCATTTGAACTCTGGCAAGTCGCGAATGATGGGCAATAGCCTCTCATAAAAGAAGTTCAAAGTGGTAAATTACGGGAGCTCTCTCTTCTTTTGTGACTGATCATGGTATCGCTTTTGGTCTTTGCTCTAGCCTTCCTTATACTCAGACGACTTCTTTTCAAAAGGCTTATTTCCCTCAGTCGATTGGTTCGTAATCATGACAATCTGGGTTACTGCACGGATATTGTCTTCCAGCATTGAATACCTGTCAGCCTGCCTATATAATTCTTCCACTGTCTCTAGTGGGTTTAAGGATAGTGATTGGAAGAAAGGAGTCGATGGCCTAAAGCTTCTCCTAAAGTTTTGAAGGATCGCATCCATGTTATACGACTCTATCTGTTGGACGGCTTGCCCGAATCTCCTTGTGAATTCTCTAATAGTCTCTTATTCTTGCTTGAGAATAGTCTGTAAGGAGTTGATGTTTCTCTTTTGCCTTACCAGAACAAAATCTTTGCGATATGAATGCGGCTGGATTAAATTGAATGAATTTATAGAATAACGTGGTAGCATGTGACACAAGCAAGTCAGGAATACTTTGCATAATAGCCGGTCGTTATCGACGTTTAGTGTAATTGCTTGATTATAATTGAGCATATGATCGTAAGGGTTAGTAAAGCCATCGAACGTGGTGAAAATCGGAATGGAAAAACCATGGGGCAGGTCGTAGTCAAGGATGTATTACCACCCCAGGGGCGAAGAGGGGAACAGTAATCATCGGTCTCTCTGAATTAAAGTTCTTTGACGGTATGTAGAATCATTGGCTGCATGTCGAAGGTAGGATGCATAGGCGGCATTGGTGGCAACGTGCTTGAGAACCTTCTTGGTGGGTTTCGGGGGCTTGATCTGGCAGTTATCTCTTCTACACCGCTCTCTCCTTACCCTGCGAGATGTTGCACTAACAGCATCGCTGAAGACAGGGTGAGGCGGAGGCCTCTTGCGCAATCTAGTCTTTATGCTCTCCCGAGCGTTCTTTACCAGTGAGAGACTCAGGGATGGGGAGTTAGCTGAAGATAGCTCATTGTCCTATTGGGTATCAACATCGTTAAAATGGCTCCTTCCTTTATCCAGCAGCGTCATTTGTGCGGTCGCGATCAGTATCCTCGTACATCTTTCCCGAGTCGCGACTTTTTTCAATCTAGGCCTGCCCGGTCATTCTCACTTGTATGGCGTTGACGACCGCCTGACTCCTTCATCTGTTTTGCTTGTTCCCCTGTTTTTTCTCTCCATGTCCTAGCTAATGGAAGAAGCGATCTTTTTAGTGATTGGATCATCGGATTGGTTGACATTGGCGCCTCGAAAGTGCGGTGCAAAGGGAGCAGATGAGTTCAAGCGACGAAGGGCTGAAATAGTGGTCGTTGAAGCCCAGCCCTTACAGCCGTGCGCGAGACTTTATGTTCGATTTAAAAGGCAGCGTGTTGTTCATGATCATTTAGACACTAGGCATGACGTATGATGTAAACACACAAGGGCGATCAGACGGTGAGTCGGCCGCCTCTCCGATGATTAAGTCAACAAAAATATGTAAGAGGAAAAAAGAAAAGAAGAACTTGGGGGTCTTCCCAATTTGCTTATGAACCTCTCCTTACTTTCGAGAAAATCTTAATTTTTAGTGACCAAATCTCTCATTCCTTATCCAAGGATTGATTTTCCTTATCAAGTTAATCACTTTCGGAAAATAATGGATTTGGACCTTTGGGAAATCATTGATAAAATATCCTTTGTGTATTTTCCGTTATCGAATCATTTTATGCTTGTGAACTTCGTGCGGAAGGACGGTTGGTGGAAAGATTTAAGCTACAGCGGGTTGCGCGAAGCTAGCCTCTAGTAAGGTACCCTGACTCTCTCAGACGGGTTTTCGGATTCCCCAATCTAGGTAGTGTCCTCTAGTTCTAATATGGTAGGTGAACTTGGGCAACCGTGTCCTTGAGTCGGGGCGGGCCTTGGGCGAAGCGGACCTTAGGTCCGATGAGTAGTGGGTCTATACTTAAAAATGTAGTCTTTATGATAGTTAAGCTACGTTTGATTAAAGGATTGACAACTTAAATTATTTAGGGTGTATTTGGAACACTAGAACAGAGAATGAAAATAGAAAATCGATTATATTTCTATTCATGAATACATTTGGATTATTTTTTAAATGGAAATCAAAATAAAAAAATTTATTATTAAAGAACTAAATCACGTCTGTCAAAAAAAAAAAAACCACTTACTGATAAGGATTTTGATTCATTCTTTTGCCTGGGATTATGATTCATGCACCCTCATTTTCATCATATTCACATTCTTACTTCTCTGTGACAAGTACACTTTCAAAAAATTTACGGGATTTCGATACCATTGACAAAAGATATCAGTATAATTTTATTTTGATTCTTTAATTATCAGAACTAATAATAGATATTGTCATATAAATCGAATTTCACTCTTATCAAGATTAGATTCCCTTGGGACTTCAGATGAGGATATTATTGGATTTCTTAGTTTTTATCTCATTCCTATTTTCTGCTACAAGTTCAGCCCCCGGAAGCGCTTTAGTGAAAAGCAGACAAGGAATCAATACAGGGGAATAAGCCGAAAAGATTGAAACAAGACTGCCGACACCACTGCCGCAGCCGCCGCCGCCGCCGCCGCCGCCTCCGCCGTCGGTCCGAGCCGGGGCCGAGCCTGAACTTAAGCCTGAGCCTGAGCCTGAGCCTGAGCCGGGATTGATTACGTGAAGCAACTTGTCTCCTAGGGAGGGTGCCACCACATCCATTGTTGCCATTATCCCCTCTTAATTTGATCACCATGCCACCCCACCCCACCCTTCATTATCCATGGATTTCTTCCTTTACAAAAGTGGCAACTTTATTTATATGACATCTTTCCACCATTTCAATAATCAATAGTTATTGCTCCATTTAGAGCAACACGTACGCCTAATATGTTTGACAAAAAGGATCCCATTCTTGGCCTACCCCAAGATCCTATGGGTCCCCATTCTTTGATGAGACGATATGATAAAACCCATCCATTATCCATTTTTTCCATTATATATCCCCATTATATAATTATGTAGTATAATAATTCATGCTTTTTATATGCAATTTTGATGTATTAATGGGCTTTTCTTGGGCTTTTAGAGCCTTATCTATCAAGCCCAATCCATCGAGGAAATGGGTTTTCTCAAAGCATGTGATACACAACCTCATGTGGGTTTGACCTAGAATTTAGGTATTAGAAACTGACTGTTATATAAAGAAATACAAAAATTGAAAGGATCACCTTTTGATGAGTTGGCTTCTAGTAAAGATTCATCTTAAAATAAAATATTAAAAATAGTTTTTGGTACGCAAGAATATTGGGAATAGATACGAGAATAAGAATGAATTACAATAATTTATGAAACAAAGGAATCAAAACCTTAATAAGCTTCTCGATTCAAACATGACAATATAGACTATTTCCCTCCAATTTTGTTATATTTTATATTTTTCCTTTTTAAAAGTAGAAAATTCTCTCCAATTTTTTTCTAATAATTTATAAGACATTAACTTAAGCAATTCAAAAGGTGCTAGTTAAATATTTTTTCTACGTACATCATGGCCCATCATATTATTTCAAAAAGGGGTTGCTACTTACTACATCGATCCATGCTTCAAAAGCAAGCAATCCAAATCCAAATCCAAAATTTTCCCTTTCTCCAAACAACCCTTGGCCGACTTCAAAGGAGTAACCATACTTTGTAGCGAAATTCAAAAGCAAAGAAAGAAAACTCAAATTCCACGTTCTATCTAAAGGCATATTTGGACAAATGAACCCGGCGAATCCCCATTGCATGCATGAAACCCCCTTTTCTGAATTTTTTTCTCCCAAAACCATATTTCAAAAGTCTAAAATTGAAAATATGGTGAGACCTATAACTTCCACATAGTACACTTTCAGCCATGCATGCATGCTTTAGAGAGGGCTTCTATTAATACTCAAGAAAGGCAATTAAGGGTCCAAAAGAACAGCGGCGGCGCGTGGGGAGGAGGCAAGTGGGTGGGTGGAGTATGAGGTGGAGGAGACTCCGAGAGAGTGATGATGTGAGTGGAGACTGCACAAACCATAATTGTTGACTGTACTTTCATTCTCCTATTTATAAAAAAATGTATTTATTTGTACTCTTCCTCTTCTTCAACCTTGTGCATTTTCATATCCTGACTTGGCTTCCACGTCATCTTTGTGGGTTTAAAAGCACTTGGATCGTATCATACTAATGATTTAGAAATAAAAACAAACAAAGTTACTAGGATATATATGGTTTAGAATAAAGTCTCAGAGAAAAAAAAAAATTGATTAAGGAAGTACTATCTTAATTAAATATGGGTGCTATCTTAAATTTTTAAAATATGATTCAGTATCCATTTGAGATAAAGACAAATAAAATATGAAGACAAAATAATTAATTTTTAAGTAATGATATTACCTTAATTATTTGAGGGACTATATTAACTAATTATAAGGATTATCTTAAATAATTATTTATGATAGTATTTATAATTAATTAAGATAATATATTTATTTAGGCTCAGGTATTTTTTCATGACATGTTATAAATCTTGCTCTTTCTTATTATGTATACCGTCTTTCTTTCTTTTCCTCTAATTCCTTGTTTGGCAAGGAACGTCAGGATCAAAATATCTCCCAAATAAATTCATCCTCTCCCAGCATTGATTCCATGTACGACACATACATATTACTAAGCTGTCATTGTTATTAATTTCTTGTATTCTAACTTTATAATAAAATATAAATGAAAAATTAATTACTTTAAAATGGAGCAATGAATATACATGTGTGACATTCCTTCTCCTAAGCAAAAAATTATTACTAATATTTTAATTGTAAGGGTGATCGAATTCTTTACTTGCAAGATTCAGATGATAATTATAAGGTTATAATAACCACGAAAAGAAATAAAGAAAGGGATTCTTGGGATGATGACGGTGGCAAGAAGAAAGAGATGAGGATTCAAAAAGAGGCGTATGGCTTTTCATGGCACCAGAGCCCCAAGTTGGCATGTAAATGTGGCTGTCTTCCACTAAAACGTGCGGGTTTTTAATCCCCACCTATATTTCCTGCGTCTCCTGTCTTGTCTCCTCCTCAGGGTGCCACCACCCCTGTTCCAGAGTAGTGATGACACAAATAATACTTTTTTTTTTTTAAAAAGTATTTCGGGTCAAAAAAATAAAATCGCACTTGATAACTTTGATTTTTTTTAAAGTTAAAGTATATTTATTAACTTTACATATTATTTCGGATCAGAAATCATGTCCATTAGCAGTTTGAAGTCTTATTAATTAGGGTTATTATAGTTTTAAATTTTTTAAAATAAATTAAAATTTATAATTTAAGGAGTTAAAATCATGAATTGTGATTATAATTTTAATCATTTAAATTTTTAAAATGTCATACTATAAATTTTAATTATTTTAAAAAATTAAAAATCATTATCACATCAACTTAATAATTTTTTGTGACTTGAATTGTAGGATGATAAGAACATGTTGGTTTCAGCTTACTAATAATATTATTTTGAAGATCCATATTCTATACTTTTTCCGATCTTTGTTTAAAGGAATTGTTTGGGATGAGAAACTTCCTCCCCACACTTAGACATTTGGGCGTCACCCACAATCCTGACCGTTCATTTCTGCGTCTTGACTAGTGATACTGCAAAATAAATTAATAATAAATAAAATAAAGTTAGGAATGAGACTCAAAAAAGAGGTTGTGTTAAGTTAGAGGGAGTAACATGTGGGTAATAAATTAACATCATGAGGAGTGATGAGGACAAGCTTGCTTTGGGGGAGAGCTCGTGAGGTAGCGTTGGGGGAAGGCCAGTTGTATAATATGTAGAGAGAGAAAGAGAGAGAGAGTGAGTGATCAGTGAAAAAGATGATGAAATGGGATAAGCTTGGAAGAGTTTGCCATTATCATCCTCCTAATAATAATACTCTGAATGTGAAGGGTCTGACCTAAGTTTGTGTGTTTTGGAGTGTGTCTGGCCAATTTGTCCTTTATAACCATTGCAGTGTCTCTACCATAAAATAAAAAACCTATAAGGATAGTGCAAATTAATAGTTCCCAATTCATATATATATATATATATATCTCCTCCCTTATATATATATCTATATCCATACCTCATATATATCATACCCAACAAAGTTGATGTTTTAATTATTCATGATTAACTTTGGATTATTTTCCTTTTTTTTTAGTTCAAACTTTAAGTTTGCAAATTAACAGAACTTGTAATTTTAAATCGTATAATAGAATTTCTATAAGAAATAATTTTTTTTTTTTTGGACTTAAGTTGTTATGTCTTTGAATAAAATTAATCAAAGATATAAAAGCTCTTTTTTTTTTTTAAGTTATATTAAAAATCTAGTTACATATTTAAAAATTGATATTTGTGATAGTTGTATTTAATTGAATATTGCTTATATTTGAGAGTTTGAGTAATATTTTTAATGTAAAGTATGTGATGTTTTGATAAAATTTATAGGTTACAAAAAATGTTTTCCATAGCATGTATGTGCAATGATAAAAGAAATGGTAAAGCAAATCCTTGTGCTATCTTTGGTTTTTGGAAATTTTAGGGAAAATGTGGGAGGAAAAAAATTAAAAAATAAAGTTTAAAAAAGATAAAACAACAGTTATAAAATTAATAAATATGTTCATATATTTTCAAACTTATTTCACACATTTTCTCAATTATTTATAAATATTTTCTTTATTTTAATTATCTTATTTCCTAATAAATTATAAGAAAATTATTCTCTTCATTATTTTTTTCTTGATGCTTTTCCAAAACGAAATATAACCTTCTAAAACAATAAACTAAAAGTTAAGAGAAATTATTATTTTAACAAGTTATTAATTTCGTCCTTTGAGGCATGACTCATATGGTAAAACGGTGAAATAGGTTAACAGGAGATCCTAGATTCCAATATAAAAATAAACAATTAAAAGAAAACTTATTAATTTTTGAGCAAATTAACCATTTAATCACTTATAAAGAGTATGATCCTTCTATTCCATATTGTATTTACATGTATAGTTTATAAATCTAAAAATAATATGGTTGTGTGGAAAAGAGTATTATGATTTTTTTTAAAATGTTATTTCCTTTTATATGCACAATTTCTTATAATTTGAGAATTTCTAAAAATATTATCATTTCATATATTTAGTGAGACTACTAATTTAGAATGTGTTTGACAGATAAAAAGTATTTTTATTTTTAAAATATCATCAAAACTAGAAATGCTTCCTTAAATCACTAATAGATGCATATTTAATTGAATAGTTGAAATTGAGATTAAAATATTTTATAATTTGTGTGAGGTTGTTAATTACCTATGGCCCCCTAGATTAATCATTTGTAGCATGAGTTGACATTCACATAATTATCACAATTATTAGATCCTAGTTAACATCAAATTTATTTATAGGACTCATCTAATTATGAGACATCCACCTTTAGGCCTTTTGAGACTAGTAGATATTTCTATATAGAAAGCCTAATTATTTAATCATCACTCTAGTAAATAAAAAAAAATAAAATAAGATAATAATAAATCTTAATTTAGTAACTAAATAATTCAGATTTAATGTTGCGTGACTCTTTGAAAATGTAACATTGTATAAAATAATTGTAATCCTTGAAAATAAGTTAGTTGTGGCTTTCATTTTTAACTACAGGTCTTCCTTTGTTAGCACCTATCCAATAGACTAAATTGTTAACTTCTCTGTATATATATTATTAATTAGAAACATAGCATGTGCCTTTAAAAAAACGTGTAGTATTATATAGTTGGTGACCTTTGGAAAATAATTTGATTTTGTGTCTCTTCATTTATCTACGAGAGTTTCTTTTGATTCCAATTTGATTCATGTCTACATGCATACAAATGAGTTACGATCTCTCTTTACCAAAAAAAAGTACTTATGTGATCTTAATTTCACTTAACTTGATAAGTCTGAAATGCTTTTAATTTGATAGCTTTTTTTTTTTTATAAATTTGATAAACTATTAGCAAAATTTAAAATAAAAAGTCATACCCAATAAAGTTTTAGTCAAATATAATTTAAGATTATATTTCATTGACATCTTTATTTGAGGTTAATATAATTGAAATCTTTTGAGGTTTAGTGTAAATATACTAACCATGAGTTCTAATTTTATTGTTTTTGTAAATGCTTTTAAATTTTGTACAATAGTTAAACATAAGAATGACAACATGGCTGGTTTAGGATGAGCCACCTTTATCTCATTCCCGTCGAAACTTTACTAATTTATCATACTTATTCCAAACCTGGGAGGATGAAGCCCTTTTCCCATCACCGTTTTTGAAACATTCTTGGAAATTTCATCCTGCCTCATCCCTTTTCATCTCCCAACAATGTCTTCTCTGATCGTCGGAAAAATGTGAAGAAAATAGAAGAAATCTCAACCACATAGAAAGATCGGCAACAAAATAGAAAAAAGCTCGGCTTGATATTGTAAAAATGAAAATCTACTCTCTTTTTTGATATTTTCTAAAGCAACCAAACAAAAAAGAATTAGCTTTAGTCCAAAGATACAACTTAAGGTTCAAAGAAATCTAAACCCCATCATGGTCGTTAAAGTTAAAGTATTTGATTGAAGACAAGAAGAAGAAGGTAGGATTAGGAAGAAGAACAAGAAGAGGTTGTAGCGATGTTAGGGTTAGGATTGTAAGATAAGGGTTTAAACAAGGAACAAAATTTTCGAAAAATCGACCGATATTTCAGTTATCGATGGAGATCAATATGATATCTTTCATAAATAGTGGTGTGCAAATTTCGACAATTTATCGCGATTTTTCGATTTTGCTTTTATTTCCTTATTACTTGGCTGCGGCCCCAAAATTCTTGGAAAGGTAAGCGTTTCTATATACGATTCTGCAGCCGATATTCTTTCTTATTATATATGATGCAAATATTTTTATATTAACTTTTATTATTTATTTTTCAGCATATAATTTTATTTTATTTTTATTTTCACATTATAACATAATATTTTTTAAATTAAACATTAATTTGAAAAGAAAAAAAAATAAAATAATATCATTTAAAAATTTCAAATTATAATATGCAATATTTTGAATCTCCTCGTTATCTATATAATATTTGTAATAATAACATAAACAAATAAATAATATATCATTAACATAATAATATCTAAATAATATATTAAATATAACATATTTAATTTAATAATTACTAATCCATTTGATTTTAATCTACCTTAATTAAGATATGAATTATTTCTCATCATTTATATAATTAAGATATGAAAATTTTTAATCAAACCGATATTTTTATAAAAATATCCACCAATATTTTTGTAAAAATATCCATCAATATTTTATCGAGATTTCCAATATTTCCGTAAAATCCAATTACCGATTTGAGGTTTTTTTTTTTTTTTTAAATCAAATTCCTCAACTCAATTTTTGACTTCCCATATCCATACCAACAGGTCGAGTTGGGTTAATTTGAGGTAAAATTGCCATCCCTAGTCAAACATTCATATTGAAAATATTTTATTTGAAAACTCTTTAAAATAATAAATTTGAAACTATGGACGGATGAATTAAATCTTACCAAATCTCGGATATTCTCAACGAAATTAACCTTGTGATCTAATATACGCCATCAAACAGCTTTATATAAGACTAGAACATTGTGTAGCTTACTACTGCTCCTAAGTTTCTTTTATAAAAATTATTTAAAGCATGCTTATAAGCTTTGAGCATGCATTTGAAATTAAATAAAATTAAAATTTATTTACAATTTTTTTATTTATTGTTACATTTAAATCATAATTAAAAGTGATAATAAAAAAAATTATATCATGAAATTGAAATTCACAATTATTTTTTTGACATATTTTTACTTTTATATATCGTTATAGTATTGTATTTAACTGCAAAGAATTGAACTGAAGCCTCTTGTGCCCATTAGTCATTTATCATTGAAATTGACGCCGAAGGTCGTCATGAGTTCTTATTCTTGCTTAATCATTTTCTTTTATTCTTAACTTGAGAAGTCGGATCTATTAATTAATTTACATTAGGTACAAACAAGAATCAAAGTATAAGATGAGTGAATGGTACTTAAATTTTAATGTTTGAAACCTAGAACAAAATTAAAGGAACATAAGCATAAGGTTCTGACTTTTTGGAACTTGGCCACCATAGATGTCACATGCATGCTTTCGTCTTCTCTTCATGCACATGTTTATGTTTATACTCCTCATCACAAAATTGAAAGCAGAGGAATCAAATCTTATTAAATAATTCCTTTTCACAAATCACAAATCTTTATTAAATAATTTATGTTCACAACCATGCATGTCAGATCAATCTTTATTTTAATTTCAATTTCAAATTTGTGGGGTGATGGGTGCAGATGTAGTCAACTTTAATGTAGAATTTTCTTTATTCTTCATTATTTTATTATTTTAAATAATTATTATGTTTTCTAAATCAAACATTATTTTAAAGGGAAACGTATTTATAACCCAATGTCATTTTATTTAAAAAATTAGGTTTAGAAAAGCTAAAACCTAGGCTTAGTTCCTTGATCTAAAAAATAATTGATAAAGTGTTTAGATACGGTCTTAGTAAACATTTGATAATATCTTATATATTAATACTAAGGTTTACTAAAGCAATGTAGCTTTCTTATAAGTAATTTATGATCATTCATCCAATTATTTTTACATATGGGGATTAGAACTGGGTTTTAATATTTTAGGTCTAATTTTCAAACAAAATGTCATGGGACCATATAAAATAGTTTTCCCTAAAACAATTATGTGAAATCTAAATATTAAATATCAAATTATAGTTTAATAATTAAGATTAAATATTAAATTCCTAATTTAATAATTAAAGATTAAATTTTTTAACTAAGAATAAGTGGATATTATACAAAAAGCATAATTTAAAAATGATAATAGTTTGTTTATTCAAAATAATAATAATAATAATAAGGGGATGACCCATTCTATACCTAGGAAGGCAAATGCCTCCTCATAAAATTTTGAAATAGAATTTCTTTCAATAAGGTGTCTCTAATGTTGAGTTAGAAACAAATTATTTAACCATTATGTTATAATGTCCCTCTCCAAAATATTTTGCCCACGTAATTATATTTTACGGGTCACAGCTATATTAATAATAATGGTTTGTTACACCAATTCGCATGATTTTTTAAATTAATTTCCGATGAAAGATTTCTATGATTCTTGACGTAATGGCTTAAGTAAGCATGGTCATGAATTTTCAATTTTTTTAACGAATGAAATTTATCATTTATCATATAAATTATATTTTGCCGACAACCTCCTATTCGAAATTAATTCTTTTAATTTGTACATAGAAAACTTAAAAAAAAAAAAAAAAACTTTAGTGTTAAACCGTCTTTTTAAAACATTTTTATTACATGAAATTGTTTTATTGTTAGAAAGCAGTAAATATTTTAAGTGTATCGTGTAATGCGTGGAATTTGTTTTTTATTTTTTAACGACTTTTTGGACCGTTAACTAGCTAGAATTGACTGGTATTATTTTTTTTAAAACATATGAATCATATTTTAAATATTTTTATTATTCTTATTTTATTTTAAAAATAAAAAAATTATATAGATATTTGAATATTATAAATAAATAAATAAATAAAAAGGATAGTTTTCAAAAGTCTTAAAACAAAAAAAATATATTTAATATTTTTTATGATTCTTATTTCATTTAAAAAAAATTTTAAAAATTGTCTTTTTTGATATCTCACTACAAGAAGAAGTACCTATAGCCACGGTTACTGGCCGATTATAGGATATAGTTGTGAATAAAATAAACCATGACATTGTGTTACCATATATATGTAGTGTGGATAAATACGAACCTGATTAGTCTAAATGTGACTATAGTTTTAAAATCTATGGTCTGGCTTAAATTTGAGGATGGCTGTAAAAAAAAAAAAAAAAAAAAAAGAATTTACTCAAAACCATCATTTCATTATTTGAGTTAGGTCTCAAAGACAAAATAAATAAATATTAGAAAAAGGTTAAAAAATATATAAATTATAAATAATTAAAAGGGAGAGTTTTCAAAAGTTTTAATGATTTTTCAAGGTTGATTAGTGATCAGGAAATGGAATAAATTGGATAAATGGTAAATGTTAATTTTTTGAAAATGAAATAATTTTATTAATTCAAACTAATGATACATCAATAAATGCACATATACAAATTAGTTAAAAACCTTAAAGAATAAAACAACACCTAAATTAATACTATAATAAGTATACTCAAAGCCTATAAATTTGAAATAATATAGTGTATAAATACGTATAACTCAAATTACATAATCTTAACGATTATAATTTGATTTATTTATGCATTTGATCGACAAATCTTTGTCGATCCCGGATATCGCGGCTCTGAATAAAAATATGCGATAAGATATTAAGCAGCGTCGTATGAGAGCCGATAAAAAACCGTCACCGTAACGAGACAATGAAATCACGATAAGCAAAAATAAAGCGCAGATCTGCGTGGAATAATTTTTAAAGATAAATTGATTGAAAGAGGTGTAGAAGAGGTCATTTTAGGTTATGACAAAGTCTCCTTTTTGTTGATGAAGATGAGTGGCTAGAAAAGAAAGTTGAGAAAATGAAGGTAATTTTTTTAATGTATAAACATAACTTTAAAAGTCTAGTTAATGTTAGTTTAATTTCAAAATTTGTACTAGAAATAGGAATAATATCTTTGAAAGGTACACAATGATATTTGATTTCCAAATATCATTGATATTGATTACAATTTTAATTCATAAAAATATTAGTAGAGATGTCTTCCTACTCTTTACGCATTTTGATTTTGCTTGGTATATTTTTATTGAATATAGAATTAGGCCTTATTTTCAAAATTTTAGTCAATAGCAAAAAAACTCAAAAAAATAATTGATTTAAAAAAAATAAAATTTCCAGATGGCCCATTATAAGAAAAGGTTAAATATTTTTGTAAAGAAAAGGTTAAAATATGATAAATCCAAATACTCAATTTCCTAAATGTTAAAATCTGTGAAGGTTGCAGGCTCGTTGGGCATATATGCCTGCATTGCTGTCAATCTTGCCATGCGACCATGTTTATTTTAGACCATCTAGGCCTCTACCCTATTAATATTGAAAAATATAAAAAAATGACTGACATTATTGATTTATTTTTGTTCAAATTATTTCTCAAAATTCTTAAATTATTTTTAGACCCACTTTTTTATAATAGTTTTAAACTATGATCCATAATAGCTACACTTGAGGTTTGGCTCGAATGGTAAAAAGGTAAAAACAGGTTATAAGATATTTAAGTTCAAATTCTTGTAAGAACATATTTATATAACGTGAATAAATGAAAAAAAAAAAAAACTTTTAATATTGTAAATATAAATATTTTAATTAAAAAATTATAAAGAATGTTTTATAAAATTATTTAAATGTCTAATAAAAAAATATAAAATTTCTTATAAATTAGGAAATGTGTGATAGTGTATCTTCATCCATTATTAAAATCAACTAATATGACATGGTTCATATTAAAATACTTAAAAAATTATTGAATGACAAAACAAACATTAATTAAAATTAACACATGAAATTAGATTTCGTAGGATTCTTGTCTGATCCGTGTGATTAGAGGGTGGCCCTTCATAATTGGTTTGAGTGCAGGGTTTTCATTAAAAATTAAAGGCATTATTATAATAATTATAATTATAATTGTAACATAAATAAATATTAAATAATTAATATTTTCCCATTTTGAATCCTGGTATTATATAAATAAATAAATAAAATTATGCATCATAAGTTCAGAAGCTCTTTATAGAATCTTCCATGATGACTCTGATGAAATAATTAATTAAGTAAAGAGGAAGGGAAGAGTGGGACGGTTTGAAGTCAAAGCATGTTTGAGATGTGTCAAAAAGGGATTCATCTTCCGGATGAAAAAGTCAAAACGAGTTGAATTACTTTAATCATACCATTTTTGAATCATCAAATCAAATCAGTGATGCCATCTTCTTTAATTAATTAATTAATCTCTTTTATTATATGCTTTTTTTATATAATATTTTTATTGGTTTTGTGTGAATGTGTTAGGGATTACTGCGCATGCGCATTTCTCCATTTCATTCTATTCTAAGTCGGAAAATGGAGGTTCTTTGTCTTCCGAAATGAGTGATTCGTAAGATACCACTCTTAATTTGTTTACTTGTTTCTAGTTGGCAATCCTTCGAATATATTTTTATTTGTTTATAAGATATGACTCTTGGGAAAGGCAAGGCTGAGGTCCTTTGACAATGTTAAAGAGTTAATTCAATAGTTTGTTTGTTTTTTAATTTATTTGAATTTAGTTTTTTTTGTGTTTTTTAAAATAAAAAAAAATTAGGAAGAAATTTTATTATCCATATTTTTCTTTTTTTTTTTCTTGTTTCAAAACAAAAATAAAAACCTTAAATAAGCGAGCTTTAAGACTTTGTTTTGCCATTACGAAATAGTTTTCAAATATGGTTTTTGTAACTGTTTTATACAAATAGTTATGACCAAATAATTTGTTTTAGAATTGTTTCTTAAAACAAGTTTGTTTTGTTCCGCATAACAAATAGTAAGAAATCATAGATAAAAAAAGAAATAGAAGAATAAACACACAAATTTATGTGATTTAACGATATATTTATAGTCATCAAAATTGCCATTGAAACTTTCAAAATCACCAAATAGACTTCTCCTTCTCGTTCCGCTATGACATTTTTCAATTTTCTTTCATATATATATGATTCCGTTAAATATGAGCCGCATATTATAACAAAGTTTCTATTTTTAAAAGGAAGAAAAATGTTTTTTTTTCACTTTTTTTTAATAAAAAAGTTTGTTTAATAATTTATTTCATAAATAAGATGTTTTTTTACTTATTTTATGGATATTATTTTCAAAATAATTATACTATATGAAGAGTGAATGAATGATTAAAAATAAACCATTATAGATAAAAATTAATGGAAAATACAAATGACAAGTTGAAAACATTTAAACTTTCACTCTCATGATTATTTTCAAAAACTATCATATGAAAAAGTATTTCTTGGTAACCATATTAAAAAATATTTTTGAACATATCCAAAATCATCTTTTATTTCGACCTAGGGTATTTATTTTTCATTCCATGCATGAGATATAATGGTTGGATGATTCATAATTTTATAAGAATAATGCCGTCATATATATTATATACTGATATAATTATTTATTTATTTATTTATTAAAGATGGGTAACACAAATGATTTGATATTCTCTTGTCATTGAATTTAAGATCTTCAAGTCATAATACAGTATGATAAATGGAACGAAAGCAAGCAAACCGAACTTACACGTCAAGCCTGATTTCATTTTCAAAGTGTGAATTAAGCCCTCATCATACATACATTATTTCCTCTACAACTATTCAAACTCTACTGGTCAAACTACCTCATTATCAATAATTAGAATACTTTGACCCAAGGTCTAAAAAAAAAAAAAAATCCTCAATCATCCAGAAAAAAGAAGAAAAAAAGAAACCCTTTTCCGAAAAAAGAATATAAAATCTTTAAAAATAATTTTATGGATGCAAAAATAGGAATGAAAAAGAAAAATGGAATGTAGTAGGAGACCTAGAATTCAAGATCAATTGAGATAAACTTAAGTAATATCAAAGATTTTAATTCAATAGTTTAATCTTTATATATTTCAGTGAGGCAAAAGATAGGACTTGAGTTCAAATCATCTTAATGACAAAGAGGATTTAAAAAACAAAATCAATAAGAGCAAATGCTCTCACTTGACATATGTTATATTTATCATGATATGAGTAATGTTTTAAAAATCGGATTGGATTAGATTCACCGGTTGAATCAGCCACGTCATCAACTAATGAGTTTTCCAATCCGGTTCTCTCTTCTAAACCGAAATCCATAGGACTCACAATCCTGTGTTGGAGTCAAAATACATAGGCAGCACACAAATTTGACGTTTAAGCTAAGCTTACTCATATCTCATCCACACTTTGGAATATGTGGGTATGAGTGGAAGGGAAGGTCCGTCCATGGAGTCCATAGAAATGTGAAATGTAATGAACGGTCTTAAAACATATAAGAATGTCGAGTGTTGTGGGCAAAACCAACCCAAATGGCCAAAGGAAAGGGAAATTTCAATTTTGCTTATCAAATGGGGGAAGCCGGGTACCATCCATATATCTTTGTCTTGGGTTGACTCTACTCCGGTCTCCCCCACCCCCCACCCCCCACCATCATGTGACGTCATTATAAGCGTATTAAAGTGTGTATATATATATATAGTGGAGCCAAAAAATATAATTAGAAGGGACATAAAAATTTTCAGAGAAGAACATGGTAGTTTAATTGTAAAATAATTTGCTTTTAACCATAAGGTCTAGTGTTCGAAACATAAAAATTTTAAGGGAGGAACATGATAGTTCAATTGTA